>BGPT01003302.1:26375-40558 GCA_003297045.1 Symbiodinium sp. clade C Y103 | reverse complement strand
AACACCCGCAACGAGCTCAGGAGAAGCCGAAATCCGTTCTTTAACGGAATGTGCTAAGGCAACACTTTTCGTCAAGCACTTAGCAGAGACAGATTTTGGTATGGATGTCGACACACCGCGAATTTGGTGTGATTCCAGTGCAGCTTTGCAAGCTTCTAGGAGAATGGGAGTTGGAAAGATGAGACATATTGCAGTTTCACATTNAGGAAAGGTCAAAGGTGAAAAGAACCCGTCAGATGTCATGACAAAACACCTACCAACCGGAGAAGCAATGAAACGAGCAGTAGAAATGCTAGGTATGATAGACCTGACGCAAGAAGGATTGGACAGACATGTGACAAAGCACAAAATGAAGGCAATAGGATCTGTAAGAAATGAGACCCAGGAGGGAAGCAACAACAAGAATGCAAGGTTCAAACCTTGGCAGCCGTGTAACAGCTCAGTGACAATTAGGCAGTACCTCAGCGCTGTGAACAGAAGCAAGAATCATGGGAGAACACCCGATCGCAATGTTGAAGCCCATGATCTTGCCGGGTAACACCGGGTTGACCGTAGTCGAGCTTTTGTTAGTCATTAGCTTGATTCTCAACCTGATGTTCCTGTGCGGCTTTTCGGTAGCATTTTGCTGCTGGATGTTAAAGCCTGGACGTCAAAAGACGTACCACGAGCATGTGTGGATCACACGCTACGGTGAGAGGGCCCATGCAACCAAAGAATGCCCATCTCTGAATGGAAGCGTGGATGTAAAGAAATTTCGCATGTGCTCGAAATGTTTCAAGGTGATGGTCGACAGTGACCAGAAAACCAAATGAGCCCAATGTAGAGCAGGCACCAGAGGAGAGAGACAAAGCTTTAAGGAGGGTGCAAGAAATCCTCGTGCCAAACAGCTTGTTTCTTGTAAAGCATGCCTCTGTGTGCCAGCTACTGAAACCACTGCACCGCTAGCCCTATAGGCTTTGGTAAAAGAAGTGAAAGCCGTTTTCGCATCAATGGAAACTTCTCCAAGGTTCCAAGACTTCATTCAAAAACCTTCCAAAACCCTAGGTGTTTTCAAGATTTTGGGATGAAACGGGTAAAAAATCAGTGGTTTTCCAAGATATTGGCTCAGAATGAAAGAAATGCTGTTTTGATGGTTTTAGCCAAGAATGAAAGAAATTTCAAAAACCTTAAAACAGCATTGGTTTTTGCTACTTTTCCATCCTAAACATCAAAACACCCTAGTGAAACATAGATTTTTTCAATGGAAACTTCTCCAAGGTTCCAAGACTTCATTCAAAAACCTTCCAAAACCCTAGGTGTTTTCAAGATTTTGGGATGAAAAGTGTTAAAAGCCAATGGTTTTCCAAGATATTGGCTCAGAATCAAAGAAATGTTGTTTTGATGGTTATAGCCAAGAATGAAAGAATTTTCAAACACCTAAAAAAACCATTGGTTTTTGCTACCTTTCCATCCAAAACATCAAAACACCCTATTGAAACATAGATTTTTTCAATGGAAGCTTTTCGAAGGTAAGACTTCATTCAAAAACCTTCCAAAACCCTAGGTGTTTTCAAGATTTTGGGATGAAACGTGTAAAAACCAGTGGTTTTCCAAGATATTGGCTCAGAATGAAAGAAATGTTGTTTTGATGGTTTTAGCCAAGAATGAAAGAATTTTCAAACACCTAAAAAAANAAAAACCAGTGGTTTTCCAAGATATTGGCTCAGAATGAAAGAAATGTTGTTTTGATGGTTTTAGCCAAGAATGAAAGAATTTTCAAACACCTAAAAAAACCATTGGTTTTTGCTACTTTTCCATCCAAAACATCAAAACACCCTATTGAAAAGTAGATTTTTTCAATGGAAGCTTCTCCAAGGTTCCAAGACTTCATTCAAACACCTTCCAAAACCCTAGGTGTTTTCAAGATTTTGGGATGAAACGGGTAAAAAACCAGTGGTTTTCCAAGATATTGGCTCAGAATGAAAGAAATGTTGTTTTGATGGTTTTAGCCAAGAATGAAAGAATTTTCAAACACCTAAAAAAANAAAAACCAGTGGTTTTCCAAGATATTGGCTCAGAATGAAAGAAATGTTGTTTTGATGGTTTTAGCCAAGAATGAAAGAATTTTCAAACACCTAAAAAAAACCATTGGTTTTTGCTACTTTTCCATCCAAAACATCAAAAAACCCTAGTGAAACATAGTTTTTTTCAATGGAAACTTCTCCAAGGTTCCAAGACTTCATTCAACAACCTTCCAAAACCCTAGGTGTTTTCAAGATTTGGGGATGAAAACTGCTGAAAACCAGTGGTTTTCCAAGGTTTCAGTCAAGAATGAACTCCTTTTTCTCATTTTGTCTTTTAAAGGTGATTCCTGGAGATCTCCAGAGAATTCCACAGATAAGGATTTTGAGGATTTTGGAGCTATGGAGGGGGGGGGGGGTCGACCAAAAAAAAAGAATCCAGAGATAAGGATTTTGAGGATTTTGGAGCTATGGAGGGGGGGGGGGGCGACCCTTTTTTTTTGACCCCCCCCCTCTCTGGGAGCTATATATTACATTTACTATTTGCCTTTTTTTTTCCCCTTACCCTTACTTGGAGATCTCTAGGGAACTGTGGGGATCTGTGGGGATCTGTGGGGATCTCTGGAGATCTCTGGGAATCACCTCAAGAAGAACGAAGAGACAGGACAAGGAGAATTACATTTGCCATTACATATCCTGAAGAAGAAACAAGAAAGTCATCACGCAACTATTCTGACTTAAGTGGTTTCCAATATGTTGAAAGTTCTACGTATCAATGTTTCCATGATATTAAGGAAAGCTGATGTTGTTAAAGGTCTATGGGCATAAACAACATACGATCAAACATGATATAGAAGAAAATACTGCATTTCCAGGAACATGGTAAAATGGGGCCTCTATTTGGTCATTTTCTCGCAGGTGGCCCCTCCTCCAGCTTGCTGTGTGGCTATCGTGGCACTGCGAGACCATGCTATGCCACTGGGCGTCGCGGTGGTCGTGATACCTTGGATTATCAGTATGCTTGGCAGTGCCAGTTGCCTTCTTCTTGGACTCCTGGGGGGAGCTTATGCTGCTCACGCGGTGCTATCTGTCTGGTATCTCTACAGAGCAGACCTGGATTCTGCTGCACTTCGCTTGGCTATGCTGGTGCCTGGGGGTGTGTCAAGTCAAGCCAAGGGATTGCTCAGAGGTGTTCTGGCTGGGGCACACCGACGCGCAGTTCGGATGATGGCCATGGGCATTTTGCAAAGAGCCTTCCGCTGGCTCACTCAGCGCTGAGCGATCACGTGGCCGTCTCAATTGCTGTAATTTGCCAAGGATGGCGGATACCTTTGGATGCCGTTCTGCTCTCTTTGAGCAGGAAATTCAAAGATCAATTGATCAATGACTGATCTCACTGATCTGATTTTATATGCTTCCTGTGATAGACAGGAGATTCCCATTCGAAGTCTTGAGGCCTGAGAGTCTTAAGATTTTTGTCTTGGCACCTGATCAGCTGGATTCAGAATCTGAACGAAGAGTAGTGACCTTTCTTTGTTGACATATGCCGTTTTCGGTTCTTGATGTTTTTTTGCTCAAGCTCTGAAATTGTGCCTTAGACATGTACATATTCTTGCAAAGGCATTCATTTCTGGTTTCGTTTTCTGTGTGAGTAGACATGTGGTGGATGCCTTTGCCTCTGGCCCTGGGGTTGCCATGGCCATGGTCTGTGTGAGCTGGCTTTGTCTGGCCAGTCTGCTCTCACGGGCTTGACCGGGATTGGGCCCGTGGAGAATGCCGCGCAACCCTGCACGAATTTGGCAGGCTGGCAAGCAGCGACGGCCAATGGGGTTGTGAAGCAACTGCCACCCAATGAAGCTGCAGCGAAGTCAGAAGGCTCAATGATGCTAATGCTCAACTCAAGGCAACGTCGAGTTCTTGTATCATCACAAATTGCTGGTTCGGAAGGTTGTTGAACTTCAATCAAATTGATGTTGGATCGCTTGAAGCCAGCATCGACTTCGCTGCAGATAGTTCAGTCTGATAAGCAGGGCCTCGCCAATGGAGCGCCCCAGGGAATTCATTCAGCTTGACAAAAGTTGAAGAATTCTCATTGTCCAAAGTCTTGTGCTGGTGATTTCAAACTCAGGGCTCAAGGCTCACGAAAAAGAAGTGCTGCGCCTAATTCCACATTTTCATTTGGAGATAGATTGCATGCCATGTCATAGCGTTCATTTCACTTGGATTTAGCTGATCAAAACTCGCTCACATTTGGGTTGTGTGGTGGCGTTGGCCCACAGCGTTGTGCTGCCAAGGAACGAGGGTTGGCAGTTGAATCCTTCTGAAGTCACAACATCTGACATCATCCGTCCTCATCAACCATTGTGAACTTCGGGTCACATGGGCCATCAGGTCCTATGATAGAAGTTGAATGGAATTGATACGATCCCCAGACTTGCATGAAGGGTTCTAAACAACCATGGTTTCCTCCATCAAAGTTTCCAGCAAATCAATTTGGAGATAGGACAGTGATTGGGACCGTTTGCTGGTAATTGAACCTGCGGGTGAGCCTGTGAGCCTCGACAGCTGTGCCCGACTCAGCGATGGATTTCTCCTAGTGGATTGCGGTGCAAAATGAGTTTTTCAAACGGTCCAGTTGCATCTCCACAACAAAAGGATTGCAACTTTCGAATTAAATTTGGGCATGAGATGTAAGGCACTTCAGAACTTGAGTGCTGCAAGCCGAGACCCAAGATTTGAGGTTGCAGAGGTTGAAGTCCAATACCTTCCAGACGGTCTCATTGTTTTCTTCATTGGCCTTTAAATGAACTGTCTTCAGCATCACAAGGCCAGGGTTTTGTCAGATCTTTTTTGTTGGTGCAGGAAATTCTTGCTTTTGCGAGTGCCCTTGCAGCTTGCGCACCAGGGAGCATTGCTTTGTTGGCGAGCAGCCAAAACATTTTTTGTCAAAGAGTATACAGAGTATATATACACACGACTTCCGCAGAGCCTGGCTACTCCACTACCTTGCAGGAGGCAGAGACCTTTTCCGAGGTCACTGACCAAGAGAAGAGTTTTTTTCGATGACTGGCGCTCAGACACTTCTTGCGCTTGTTGAGAGAAGTGAAGAGCAAGGTACTGAACTTCGAGACCTTTATCCGCTATGAGGTTAGGAGCCTGAAATGAGGTGAGTTTGGACAAGGTGTCAGCAGGAGTTCAGGTGGTCCTGAGGTACAGGAGAAAGTTTTTGCTTTGACACTTTGATCAGAAGTGTATATTCTTGTGCTACCTCAGTCACCTGCCTCTGAGGATAAGAGATGATCAGAGTTCATTCTCGATAGTCTCTCTCTCTCTCTCTCTTGAACAAGTGTCCTGGAGGTGGAACAGCTGGGAGTCATTTTGAGACTGTATCATTACTTAATATCTAGTCATGTTACAATATACTACATATGATTATACAATGATAATTATCAATGAATTCATATTAATATATATGTATTCACTGTATGTACACACACACACACATATATGTCACACCACGTACACCATGACCACGGCTGCAGCTTCAACGGTTCATGAGTGCTGTAGCTACCGGTGTGTCAACTGGCACATCATTAGCCCTGCTTTGGAAGGTGTTAGAGGGAGCGAGCCATAACTCTGTGCCCTTCTGCCCGGTCTGCCCAGCTAGGCCCTGGTTTGAGATTCAGGTCTTCAGCCTGTGCTTGGGCCTGGTGATCGGGCTGTGCCTTGGCCCTGTGCTGGAGGCGCTGGTGGGTTTCCGGCTGCTGATATATCAGGCGGTGATCCGTCGCTTAGTTGCTGGCATTCCGACAGCAGCTCAGCGGCCTCTGTTCAGAGTGCTCTAGCCTTTTTATGGAACAAAGGGTTGCTGAACTTGAGGACATAGTGCAAGAACTGCAGGCGGAGATCCGCCTTTTGAGGTCTGAGCTGCGGAAGCTGAGGCGAGCTGTGCGAGAGGGAGGTGAACGCCAATCTCTCAGCGAGGACAGGGACAGCACGGGCAGTGGTCGCTCACACCGAGACTCCAGGCGAGGGTCAGGTGCCGAGTCTGACGGCAGCTTTTCGTTGGTGCGGGAGCGCGAGTTCAACGAGGCGGCATCGAGGTCGAGGAGCGGGACTTCATCGCCGGCTCCTACTACCCCTTCTGAGCATTCAGCTTCTGTGCCCTGGTCGGATACCAGGTCTGTGGCTTCTTCTGGTTGTGGCCTCACTTGGCTGCAACGAGAGGCAATTTGTGACGGCATCGCGGAGCACATCAAGCGCTGCCTACGTGGGGATCATCGAGGAGAAAGTGGGCGAGACAGAATCCATCTCCCCAGCCGCATTTGGCTGGTCTTCAAGGACTACGAGGGCAACCTGTACAACCCCGTCAAGGTGTGCAGAACGTTTACAGCCTGCAAGGAGCTGGTCAAGCGAGGAGAGCACTGCGGAGACAGCATTTTTGTCGGCCTACCCTCTGAAAGGGAGGCCTGCCGAGTTGCTGGGCAGTCCGGCATTGGGTGGCCAATCGGCCGCTGATGATGGATACCTTAGACGGCTTTGCGGAGGAGATGGAGCCTTCGCCACACGTTGTGTCACAGGATGGTGGCACAAACCTGCACTACGACCTTTGGTGCTTCACCTCCCCTCTGGGGGTGACAATTCAATGCATAGTTGTGAGCCCTGTGGATGCAAAGTACTTGCTTGCTGTGCCTCATCAAGTGTGGCACCGTCAGGTTTCGAAGAGAGTCTTGCCCGTTCAGATGCTGGCAAAGCCTATTGCAGTGGAAGTAGCTTGCTGTGCGGAGGACAGCAGAGATGTTATGGAAGAGTCTGCGGCGCTGAAGATTTGGGTGGGCTATGTGTCTTCCGATGTCTACGATGGTCTCACACGCCTCGACCCCGAGCAGGCAGTGGACTACAGGTTCAAGACCGAGGACTCTACCGCCTTCATCCCCTACGCCGACAGCCTGGTGGAAGTTCTGCAGGAGCACTACGCCTTCCTGAGTGCGGAAAGTGGAGATCACCCTCCGGAAGCAGATGCTGGTGCAGTAGATCTTACCTCTCGGGTCTCTTCACTGGAAGCGGCTCTTGGGAAAATGGCGGACAGTATCGATGCGGTGCTGCAGAAGGTTTCGGAAGCCAAAGCTCCTTCGCAACATGTCAAGTTCACCGAGCCGCTGGTGACCAAGCCAACGCGTGTGAAAAAGGATGCGAGAACGGAGAAGTTTCCGGGAATGGACCCGGCTGTAGTCTCAGCCGCATTGGCAGCTGGGGTGACGGAGGAAAACTTGGTGGAGATGCAACGCATGATGAGCTCTGCTGGTGGCACAGCCAAGAAGCTGAGAGAACCTGCGCTTCGAGCGCGTGTGAAAACAGCAGCTGCAGAAGCATTGTCCGAAAGCGACGAAGCCGAGGAGCTCCCTCCAGAGCCTGGTTTGGGCGAGCCTACTGGAACAAATCCTGTGGAAGGAGCTTTGACGAAGTTGACAGAGCTGGTCAGCCTGCTGGCGGCGGACCGTGTGAAAAAGGCCAAGACTTCAACTATGGACCTTGCTTTAGACGGATTGGCTGCTGGCTCAAGTGGCGATGCTACGAGCTCTTCTGTGGGGAAGCGCGCTGCTGCAGCTCGCCGCGCTCTTCGAGCTGCTCTCATGGAGTCCCCCGAGGAGATTTCTTCGGTAGTGGAACGTCTGCTGCTGGAGGACCTCACCAACCAGACTGTGGCTTATGGGATGCCGAAGGTGGAGCTCAACGCTCGTGCTTGGATCGAACATCGCTCCAAAATTGGTGCGTACAAGACCTCTGCCCATTGTGCTTGGAGTGCCGGTGGCATTCTGGACGATTTGATCAGGGGCCGGTACGCTCATGCCAGAGCCAGAGCGGGCCTTCTGTTACTGCAGCTGGACCAATGTGCTGTCGACAAAGGGGACTGGACACTTGCTTGCGAGTTGTCCCTGGAACAAGGGCCACCGCTTTCAGCGCTGGCGACCCACTCCCCTCCACGAGTTGCGGAGGGCGAGAGCCCGTTCTCCAAGCTCCTCGACAGCCGCTGGTCGGAAGTGATGCTTTCTCACCTACGAGACGCAGAGGATTATGTTCAGAAGCGACGCAGCCTGGGCAAAAAGCTGACTGCGGAGGACTCTCACTCGGAACCTGCACGGCCGAAAGCAAAGGCCAAAGCAAAGGGCAAAGCTACGGCTCAGCACGAGCCCAATACCGATGCATGAGAGATGAGCGAAAAGAGGACGCAGCTGGTCCCTACAGCTCCTCGGTTGATGGCGGCACGAAGAAGGTCGTCGTCCCGGGCAGTCGTGCACCAACTGTGAAAGTTCCCCCTCTTTTCAATTCGATGCTCAGATTGTTGGCGAAGCACTCCGACAACCTGAGCGGGTTTTTGCAGACTTTCCTCAGCAATGAGCCGCGACCTCGTGAGGAGGTCATCTCACTGGGCCCTCTTTGGCCGATTCCGCTCCCATATCCAGAAGTTTTTGGGCGGCAGCCTGCTTTTGGTGCTTCGTGGAGAAAGAGAAGGCTTTCTGTGCAGGTCTTGGTGATGAATTGGCTGTACTTGGGCCGACCTGGTGTATGCCCTGCTGTACTCTGGCTGGGTCGCAAATTGACCCCTCGTCAGTGGCAAAGGATCAGATTGCTTGAGGAGCTCAGTGAAGATGCGAATTCATGTTTTGAAGTAGATGCTCATCTCATGGCTCGATCTGCTATAAAGACCGAGGCGGCGGCTGACCAGCTGGATGCGCTTCATCGAGCCCTGGAATTTTGTTCTTCTACTTCTGCAGCTCCCTATGGGCGCGCGACTAGCTCTGCTACCTTCGCGCGTGGCAAAAATGATGGTGAGGAGCTGAGCAGTGTGCAGGGATTGTTTGGTAGGTTTGAAGGTGATGCTGAAGTGGGACAACTGGTGGTGGCGCAGCCTATTCAAGCTGATCGCATTCATTTTGTTGGTTCTCCTGAATTTGATCCTTTACCTTTTTTTGATGATGCCACTGCTCGTGCGTATGCTGCTCCTTTGGAATGTTCTCATGGAGTTGATGGCGTGAAGCCCCCAAAAGTTAGCGTACATGCCGGTCGCATTGAGCGGAACAAGTTGTTTCAAAAGATGGCTGATGGTAACCGACTTGTCCCAGTTGATCCTGATGTTGTTCGACCTGGTCTGACGAGTGGCTTATTCTGTGTTCCCAAAGATTTAGAACGTGATCGCCTTATTTTGGACTCTAGACCCCCTAACATTGTTGAACCTGGACTTAGCTCTTGGACTTCCACTATGAGTTCTGCAACATGTTTGAGTGGTTTGGAACTTGCTCCAGATGAATGTCTGATCATGTCCGGACGTGATATCCGTGATTTCTTTTACCAGTTCAAAGTGACAAAGCAACGTAGTCAGCGAAATGTGCTGGCGGGTTTGCTGGCTCCCGAAGACCTGGAGTTTGTTTTTCGACGCCCCTTTTCCAAGCCGGCTTTTGTAGGGCTGAACACCCTTGCAATGGGCGATGTCAATTCCTGTGAGTACGCTCAGGGCTCTCACCTCTGCTTGATCATGGACTGCGAAGGAGCTGCATGGCATGAGCTCATGATGTCGCACCGTCCTTTTCCTCGAGGTTTGCTTTCTGTAGGTGTGGTCATTGATGACCTTGTATGTCTAGAGAAGGTGCTGAAGAGCAACATGTCTTGCAGCGGCTTTGCTGGTGTCAGTGAATGTGATCGACGGATGAGCCGCATCATGGACAAGTATGCGGCAGTGAAGTTGCCTACGAATGACAAGAAAGCTTTTGACAACGCTGTGCAAGGTTCGTTTTGGGGCGTGCAGTTGGATGGGATGAAAGGCTTAGTGAGGCCAAATGAGTCCAGGCTTTGGCCGCTGGTGCTAGTGACAGTGCGGGTAGCTGCTCTGGGCGTGGCCACCATTGGTCTCCTGAGGTCTCTGGCTGGGTCTTATATTTCCATCTTTACTTTGAGGAGACGTTTGCTAGCTGTCATGAATCACATCTTTGATGCGATTGGTGCTTCTGAACGCGACTCACAGGTTGTGCGTCTTTCTGGAGCGCTTCGAGATGAGCTCTTCGCTATGTTAGCTTTGAGTACGCTGGCTGTTGTCAACCTTAGAGCTAGAACTCTTGGCACTCTGCGAGCCACCGATGCCTCAGACTGGGGCATGGCTGCTGTCTCTACTGAGCTGCCTGTCCCTGTAGCAAAGGAGGTCCATCGTTTGTCGCTTACAAAAAGTTGCTGGACTAAACTTCTTCCGCCAAAGAAAGCATGGCTGAGAATGAAGAGCTTGCTGGCTCCTGAAGAGGAGTTGCCTGGTGGAGATGTTTTTGACGTGCACCCATTTTGGGAGCAGTTAGCTCGCTGTGTTCCGTATACTGAGAGATGGCGAAAGAAACACCAAAAGCCGGTGCACGTGAACATAGGCGAGCTTCGAGCATGCCTTCTTGAGGAGAGCCGAATGGCGGTCAACTATGTTTCTGCGAGGGTTGCTTTTGCTTTGGATTCCCAGGTAGCCTTGGGGTGCCTGGTCAAAGGTAGAGCTGCTTCAAAGGCTCTGAACATGGAGATGATGAAGAGCATCCCTGTTGTGATAGGCTCTGACCTGTACTGTGCTTATGGCTACTGGCCCTCGAAGTTGAACCGTGCTGATGGTCCTACCAGAGATGCGGACCCAGATCCTCCTGATCAACCTCTGCCCTGGTGGTGGTCTGCTGTTTGCAAAGGCGACTTCGCTCAATTTGATGCTTGGTTGGAGGAACAGGTCGACAAGTTGGCCAGCTTTGCGCAGGAGCCTTTGGGAGCTGCGGTTGATTTGCGCACAGGTAGGCAAGTTTCCTATGACGAGAGGTGCAAGGAGAAGCAGAGGCGATTTGCTGGTTGCGATGGCTTTGAGGATGCTTCAGCTGCGGTTGTGGGAGGTGCAGAACGTCTTCTTCCTGGACTTCGTGACGGCGCTGGTGAGCGAGATTGTCGAGGTCTACACGAACTTCCTGGTGAACTACATCGTCCTCCTGCTGATCGAGCTCTTCGTCCTGACCGTCCTTGTGGTGGTGGTGAAGGTGAATGTGGTGTTCTTTGTGAAGAAGCCGTGGCCATCCTGAAGACGTTTGACGCCAGGCAGGTTTTGTTTGGCGATGGAATCTCTGAGTTTCGCCATCCTGGTGCCCTTGACCTTTATTCGGGCCGAGGCGGGGTTGCTCGCGCTTTGTCAAAAAGCCGCTGTCCTTGGGTGGTGACTTTTGAGATTACCAGGCACCCGTCTGAAGATGTGCTTTCTGCGGAAAACAGAGCCAAGATCCTTCGGCTAATCTCCCTTGGAGCTGTGAAAGCAGTGGGTTCGGCGCTGGTCTGCAAGTCTTTTTCTGCAGCTGTGACACCGCCTGTGCGGTCCTTACAATACCCCCGGGGGGTCCCTTGGGCTAGTGCTGCCATGAAACAGAAGATTGCTGAAGGGAACGCTATGAGTGATTTCAACCATGAAGTGCATCAAGAGTGTGAAGGTGCTGTACCAGTAGTTTTCTATTGGACCGAAAATCCTGATAGCAGTTTTTTGTGGAGGCAGCGAAAATACCGCAAGTTTCGAGACCCCGGAGGAGCTGATGTCTGCAGAGTTGATTTCTGCCGATTTGGGACTCCATGGCGGAAAAGAACCCGAATTGTGACAAATGTACCAAAACTGAAAGGTCTGCGGATGTTGTGCACTTGTACCAAGCCTCACCATGTTTTACGAGGGCAACACCCGACTTTGAAGCGACCTTGGACTGCAGTTGCTCAACCTTACCCTAGAGGGTTTGCGAAAATGGTGGCCGCTGCGGTGAGTGATGCGTGTGGTTGGGGAGGGCCTTTTGATATTGCTGGATGCGCTAAATGCTCTTCCTTGCGAATTGGAGAGGCTACAAATCCTGGACCTCGACGTCCCAGACAAGAGAGAGCTTTTTCTTTGGAACAAGCCCCTGTTCAGACATGGACCACAATCAACCTTGGTGAGCGGCGGTGGGCTTTGTTTCTGGAGTGGGCTGCTATGTATCTTTCCGGAGATGCTGTTGGCCTTTTTCTTAAAGTTCCTCTTTTTCTTGCTCATGCTCTACGGCGCTATGGTGATTTGGACTTCATGAGCGGTGGATCTTTGTTGTACTACCGGCACCTCATTTTGGCTGCTCAACGTAAGGTTCCCAACTTGAAACCTTTCGTCTCTATTTGTTGGGACTTGGCTACGAGGTGGGAAAAAGTTGAGCCGGTCAAGCATCGACCGCCTGTGCCTGAGATCATGGTCGAAGCCCTGGTAGCTCTTTCTTGGCAGCTTGGCTGGCGGCGATGGAGTGCTGTTACCTTGCTTTGCTTTCATGGAGTTGCTCGAGCTGGAGAAGTTCTGAAGTGCCTGCGGAGTGACTTGCTGCTCCCCGCTGACATGATGTTTGAGTCCGACTGTGCCTTCCTGCTTTTGAGACAATCCAAAACCATGTATAGACAGCTAGCAAAAGTACAGCATTTGAAGATCAGTTCTCCTGTTGTCGTGCGCTTGCTAGCTTTGGTGTATCGTGACGCTGTTGGTGATGAACGGCTTTTTCATGGTACACCTCATGTGTATAGACAGCGATGGGACTTCCTGCTCAAGCTTCTTTTGGTTCCTCCTGATCTTCGCATCACTCCGGGTGGTCTTCGTGGCGGAGGAGCTGTTTCTTGGTACAGAAAAGGTGGTTCTATCAGCGAGCTGATGTGGCTCATGCGTCTGAAGCAGATTGCTACCTTGGAAGCGTATTTGCAGGAAGTCTCGGCTATTAGCCTTTTGACAACTTTGCCCTCGGCTTCACGCCGAGCCCTTCGGGCTGCTGCCTCTTTCTTTCGGCACCTGGATGTTTCTCTGGGGAGTTGACAACGCGAAACGCCTTGTGTGGCTGCTTGCTGACTGTCGTTGTACCCAATGCGCCCTTTCTAAAGGTGGTAGAGGATGCACGGTGTGTGGCCTTGGACATCTTCTTCATTTGCAGCTTGTGCTGCTATCTTGTTGCTCTTTGTGAACATTTTAGCTGCTGCATNGCTGCTGCATTGCCTATGTCCTGGCGGCCTGCGAGACGCACCCGTACCAAGCCTGTGTGGCGCTGTGGAAAACAAGCCATCACGTACGTAGAGACGTAGACACCGTCGCAGCACCTCTCCCAAAACATGTCACACCATGTACACCATGACCACGGCTGCAGCTTCAACGGCCCATCCCTGCCTCCCCGGCAAGCCGCCCTGGGGTAGAGGATGCACGGTGTGTGGCCTTGGACATCTTCTTCATTTGCAGCTTGTGCTGCTATCTTGTTGCTCTTTGTGAACATTTTACGACGACGTAACGGATACAGGACCGCCGCTGCGAGACGCACCCGTACCAAGCCTGTGTGGCGCTGTGGAAAACAAGCCATGTGCATGCATCTCTGCATCGGTGGCAGCGTCGTGGAGAGGGTTTACATAATTTACATATATATATATATACACATGTATATGTATATATACACATTTGTGTCAAGTGGTGAGCAGGTTGCTGAGTCCTGAGCTGACACTAAGAGTTTGAGATAAGGGCACAGCTGAAAATCTGGTACAGATCATGTTCGTGCTGCATGCTTTCCTTCCGAAAGATGAATATGAAAAGAATATTATCATTGATTCCTGAATACCCACTGAAAGACACAAAACTATCAACTTTTGCACATAACCTACTCTATCCCACAGCTTCAAGAGATCCACAAAACCATCTAGCAGATCAAGACCAGACAGGATTTTGAGGGTAGATGTGAAGTCTGATCCTCCTGTCATGCTCCTTCTCAGCCGATCTGGTGGGGACACCCAAGCAATTTTCTTTCATGTGACTTCGGTGCTCCTACAGTATCATGTTGAATTGCTTTGGATTCTTTCAATCCTTTCCTGAAGCGAATCCGTGATATGAAGGTATCCAGAACGAAGATCCAATTTGCTTCGATCCCGTTGTTTGATGGCCTTCGGCCATCGGCTTATGATTTGTTTTCATTTTGATTGCCACCGAGAGCCAGCTTGATCCTGGATGTGAGTTTCCAATGTTTTCCAAATCATGTGCAACTGTAGGTCTGGCTCTGAACTTCCTTCGCCCAAGCGTCCCATGGAAAAGACGGGCCAGGCAGGATCTTTGAAGGGTGAGTTGAAGCGTTATTTACGGCCATGGTGGACTTCCTTGCAGCACGA
>BGPT01003301.1:30174-67471 GCA_003297045.1 Symbiodinium sp. clade C Y103 | reverse complement strand
TGTTCCCTTGGCAGCTATTTCAAAACTTGGCCAACTCTCGTCCACAACTGGTCACAGAAACAAAGGGACGGAGCAAGGTTGAAATGGCAGCTGCATATCCACTCTTTGCAAGGCCGTCACCGTAGGTACGTGCAACCGTACATGTTTGGCTTAGCCTGGTGACTGAAGGGCGGCAGGAAAAAACATGGAGACAAAACGAATTCTTTCCTTGGATGCATCAGGGAGCTGTACAAGAAAGCTCTCAGCAGCAAGTTCCTGTAAATAGCTTTCCAGCGTTGATTGGGATACAAGGCGCATTCGCCAAAGTATGCTCTGGATACTCTCTCCTCTCCTATAGGCCTGTATGGCCCCCCCTCCTCTGATGGAGGCTGGAGTTGGACGGCATGCTTTCGGCACACCCAGGAATATAAGCAACTTTTCCCAGCGTGCTCTAAAAACATTTGCAGAGAGAGGGAAGAGAGGTAAAAAAAGTCTCAAGTTCACAAAAAACAGCATCCAGAAAACGCACAACCTCAGGTCTTTCAATCTTTAAATGCTGTACACGACCTTTTCCACGTCTCCTACTTTTCGGCTTACGCACTCTCAGGAAAGCAGCCATGTGGTCGCACTCAAAAAGATCTGAGGGAAGCACCAAATCCCGACGCAGAGCTTGGAGAACCTCGCCGATCCGAGCAATGCCTTCGTAGCCCAAGAGTAAAGTCGCTGCCCATCTCTTCCATCCCTTGAAGACCGCCACCGTGAACATAGCTTTGAACAGTATTTCAGGCAGTGGTATGCGGTGCTGCACTGGACTAATCTCCTCCCACCTCGCAAGGACATCCCATGCTGGCCCTAAGACCGGTTTCACGAGTGGGAATTGTCGGCCCGCTGCCACAAGCAGATGGCGAAGCTCATACATGGCTCCTCCTGTTTCAAAACAGTGCAAACCATACTGACGCAACATCTGAGCAGCGATCATGGGACAGAGAAAAACTTGAGCGCAAGCTTCAGCGCTAAACCTTTCTCGCAACCAGTCGTCAAACTTTCTCCAGACACGGTTTTGAATGACAAGAGTGGAAGGTTCATGAAGCTGAGCTGCAAACAGGTCCCCCACATTTCGAGTGGAGACGCGCTGAGCAGGAGGCCCTGGATTTGAGGCCTCTCCAATGCGCCCTTCCAGGCAGCGAGCACAAGAGTTGACATTCAAACGTCTCCTCAGTGGACGACCAAGTCCTCTCTTTTCAGCCAAAGCATCAGCAAGTCGAAAGCAAAGCCCCTGTGGATACACCTGAGCTACCTTAGTCCAGCTAGCTTGGTGCAAAAGACTTCGGCCCCTCAACTGCTGGTGACTGTGCCCCCCTTTGCAAAGTTCACGAACCCCAGCCAGCACAGTGTTCGTGCAGACTCTGGTCCTCTTTCGCCAGATCATCTTGTAGGTGCACATGTCAAAGCGGTAGCTGCGGTCAAAACGACACAGGCCGCTCTCTAACCAGGGTCTAAGCAACCATAAAAAGGACCCATCAGGATTTTCAACCCAATAGACAAGCCCCATTTGTTCAGCAACCTTCAACACCTCTAAAACAAACAAAGCATGAGCGTTTCCTCGAGCAACTTTGATTTGCATATTTGGTGTCAGGTCCTTCAAACCCTCCGGTCTGTCACGACTGCGCACAGGAGGATTGACAGCTCGAGAAAAACTCGCGCATTCAGGTGCAGCGCCTGCTCCCCAAAAAGCACCAGCTCGCATCAGCTCGAACAACCGTGCTTGCAAATGAGCATCCAGGAGATCTTGTAAGGTCAGGACCCAAGAATGATAGCGCTTGCTAAGAATGCGAGCAACTCCAGCCTTTCCCGAATATAGATCTAAGAAGCCCTGCCGAACTGGGACAAAATCTGCAGCAGCACGCCGCCCGCCAGGAGCAAAGAACTGAGCCCGCGGCAGCAGCGCTAGAAGCTCCTGCGCTTCCGCACTCAACTTGGGTAGGGCCATGTGTTCCGCAGGCAATACATGGCTATTCGCGCGACGCCGCGCCTTAGGGCTGGTGATCTCTAACTGACTTAGCTTTTCCTTTGACTTTGCGTGAGGAGCTACACGCTTCAAACCAAATGAGACAGCTTGACTTGGCCCTTCCACTTCTTCCTCCAATTTTTTTGGGCTCTTGTTACAACTCTTGGTTTGGCTCTCAGGCTCTTCATGCTCTCTTGACATCTCTTTTGAAACATCACCAGGTGAAAAAACAGTCTTATACTTCGCATCAAAAATTTGTAGTCTCTCAGCCTTCTGTACAGAGCGGAGAGGCTGCAAGAGCAACTTCTGTACAGCTTCGCTATCTACCGAGCATTTCGCAGAAAATGGCACACCCGCCACTTGTTCAGTTGTGAAACCTACCTTGCCTAGCCATGCATCCAGACTGTGAAAATCCCCTGCTAAACTCGCCTTTAGGTCGAAAACAGGCATTCGAGATGGTGCACGAATTTCTACCGATCGCGTTGGATCATCAGCTACATTGGACAATGACGGCAAAAATCCATAGCTACCATACAACCCGTTTCCAAGAACATTTGGCAAACTTCGTCGCAACAAAGTATTCAAACAGGGGCTACTGCTTCTGCCTTTCACCAAAGCAGCCAAAGCCACTTGACTGTCAGCACCAAGGACATATCTACAGTCTCTGCGCCTGCGGGCCAAGCGCTCTTCCACCTCGAGGATACTCTGCAGCTCCAAAATGTTGATGTGTTTTCGCCCCAAACATTGCCGTTTGTGGTGCAAGTGGAACTGGAGAGATTCAGCTAACTCAAGCCATAGCGGGTGGCTCACCAGGGGGACACCCGCCGGCAATTCATTCTCCTCAAACAGTTGCCCATGACTCTTCAGCCAGCTCTCCCAAGGTGTTAGCAGTTTGTTCCAGGCTCCCCTCGCCAAGCAATGCCGCTGGACCTCCCGAGCAAGACTGCAGGAGATTGGAGCTTTCACTGAAGCTGTGAATTCCTCTGAGGCAAGAGCTCGCCATGACTCTGAGCTCTCAAATCGGCCACAGCAATCGGGCCCAGGGCGCAAAGACTTCGCATCCTCTGACAACTGGATGACCTCCTCTTGCAGTCTGCCCTGCTGAGCAAAATACAGGTGGTCAAGTAAACACAGCATCCTTCGTCTGATTTGCAAAACAGAGACCCATGACCCAGTGAGAATCTGCAAAAGGCTCACTGTAGCAAAACCCAAAAGAGCAACCCTCGCTGAGATCCACATCAGTGGGATCAACCTCTTCGGTGCTGCGCGGACTAATCCGCTGACGCCGTCAATCAGGGCTCCACAGCACTCAGTTTTCTCACTCTTTCGAAAGGTTTTCTTGGGATGAGGTCTCAGTCCTCTTTGCAAGTACTCCTCACAGAGTTTGTCCAAGCGCTCTTCACCCTCAGTGTACTCGCAAGCGCTCTCTGGACAGACTTGCTCAGCAATCAAAACGTCATCGATGACCACACCGCAAGCTATTGCGCCGCGGGGTGCTCTACCGTGAGTTGTCAGCAGCTCATGTGTCTTGAAAGCTCCAGCAAATAGCCCTAGGTTCACATGAGCACATTGTCCTAGTTCTACTGCTTGATTGTCTCCCATTGCCAGTGTAGCCAAACATGGATATAGTTTGGGATGCTGGTACATGGTCTGGTCAAAACACTGCAAAGAAGCTGCTTGCTGAGGTGACAATGAAAAAGCCAAAGCATTGCGGTATGCACGTTGTTTGCTGACACGATAGCAGTAGTAATAGTCACAAAGGTCAGTGCCAGACATCCACAAATGATGGCCTGGTTTCAATTCAATCTGAATCAAAGCAGTCACCGCCCCCAAAGTTGTGGTCCACTCATTCAAGGCCTCTTCTAACATATTGGGAGGACGAGCATCAAGAATCATTCTGTCCTTCATCTGATCTTTGATGAGTGCAAAAACTCCGCACAGATGAGAAGGTCTGACTTTTGACGCAGGCGCAAGTGTAAGGCGCTGCCGCTGATCTAGGAAATGCAGAAGTTCGAAAGCTTGACTTCGCGAAGCATGCAACTGCACTCGTGGTGGCTGATCGCTGACAGCAGTGGGGTCAACAGCAAATTTGACAGGATCTCTAAACACTTCACGATGATGAGGGGGAAGCAAGTCTCCAGGGTCAAACTCAGGAGGATCTTCTGGGATAGACAACCTGCTAGTCTCCACATCTTTCGCAACTACTGAATTGCCACATTTCAAAGACCCCACAACTCTACCAGCATCCGGCGCCGCACCTAATTTGGCTACAACAGGCTCGCTTGGCTGCTTCTTATATGCTTCAGGAAGCCACCTCACGGCCTGCTCATGCAGTTTCTCCAACAAGGAGTCCAAGCTCTCTACCTTAGCTGCGGTACGCCCCATCTGCTCGGGCCCAACCGCATCCGTACTTGCCAGCTCCGCCAATTGGCGCTCAAAACGATGCACAACGGCCCACTGCTTTTTGCTCAAACGGGCATGCAGACCAATGCAACTAGGAGCCACTGACGGTCGGTTCAAAAAGAGCCAAGAGAGAACCACAATCACAAAGTTCACAGCCTTCTGCTGTCCCATTGTTTTGTAGCCTGCATGGCCCGGCCTGGGCTCGTTTCCAGCGACAAACCACTTCGGGTACGGCACTGGCATGGGCCAAGGAGAGAGAGCTGAGCCTTCCGAAGTCGAAGGCGAAAGGCCTATCATAGAGCGGAAAAAAGAGGACAAAGAGCCTGCTGTACGCAACATCCATCGAGGCATAGAGCTCCAAAACCTCAAAATATCACACACTGGTGCCTTCGCACCAGGAACATGCAGAGCCTCATTTGGGTCATCTTCCAAGAGAGCGGCATATGCGCTCTGGCTCATTCCGGGAAGATCCTCAGTGACAGCAGTCAGGACGGGGGAGGCGTCTTCTCCTCCTCGTTGCCCCGACCTGCTCCCTTTGCACCCCCTTTTTGGTTCTTCTTCTTCTTTGAATCCTTGTCTCCATCCTTGTCCTTGGTCAAAGGAGCTTCTTCTGCTTTGCGGTTGCCCACTGCAAGTTTCAACTTCTTGTCTTGGAAGTCGTGAATGTCTCGCAGCTTTGCTAAAAAGAGCTCCAGCCATCTCTCGTCGATCAACTTGCTGCAAGGGGTCTCCCAGGTCTCCAAGGGCCTGTGAGCTGCAAAGGCTGAGAATGGAGGTGGCTCCTCCAGCGTCATTTCCGATGCCCCAGTCTTCTTCCATGCGCTGCTCCAAGGCTTGGTATATGAGCTCCGGTTGCTGCACCAGCATCTTGCGCAGCGAGCGCAATGCTGCGGACTTGCTCTTGCCGTGGCTCGTCAGGGAATCCTAGGACGCTGTTCCACCAGATTCTGCGCGATCCAGCAAAGCTTCCAAGGTTTTGTCGGACTTCACTTTCTTGTCCTTCTCCATTCTGCTGACGATCTTGGCAAGGTGGACTACGGCCTGCTCGACTGAGTTTGCTGCACCACCAGCGGCGGGAAGTCCCGCATCCTCCCCCAACTCGCCGTCTTCTTCCTCCTCTGCAGAGTCGACAGCCTGAGTGCGCGGTTGAGCGCGGGGAGCAGGAAGGCCTCGGCCAGGTTGAGCTCCTGTGAGCAAGTGTGCAAATTCTCCCAAGGCTTCTGCCGACACACCACTCTGCAAGGCCTGTCTGGCCAGTCCAGGATCTATGCCTGGGGGCAGAGTACGAGGATGTGAAGGACTGCCACGACCAGCACCTTGAGGGGGAGCTTTTGGAGCGGCTCCCAAAGGTGACTGCCGAGCTTTTGCACGTTGACTTTGAAGACCAACTATGCCTTCCTGCAACTCTCGCAAAACATCTTCCATATTCTGCATGCGACGCTCCAGGGCGGAAGGACCACCAGCTGCAGGGCGAGCGCCTTCTTCGGCTGTAGCAAACTCGAAATGGTCTTTGGCAATGGCCACCAGAGCTTTGGCAAAGGGGTACTTCGGAACTCCCAGCGCATCCACTGGGAATCCGTGCTCTACATCGACGTCCTCCTCGTAGGCCACTGCAGTCTCGAAGGAGTCCTTCAGCACGCCAAGCCATACTTTGAAGCTGGGATCTCGCTCCGGAGTTGTTCGATCTTCGTCGATGCAACCAGGAACAAAAACTCTGACAGCTTTGCGTAGGGCGTCCACCGGTAGGATGCGGCGGACTTTGGTGCGATCCCACACCGCCTCTGGCACAGCTACCAGAACAGCTCCATCCACTTCCGTCACAGAAACGAGTGAACATACAGCTAAATCGGCTTCCAGCTGAAGGGCACCAACACGGTACTCAAAGTTGATCTGATCACCTGAGAAAACAAAATTGTCTCGAAGTCCAGAGCTCTCAGGGCACTCGGGAACTTCCTCGGAAGGAGCTTCACTGCCCATCACCGCTGCAGAGCAGCGGGAAAGTCAAGCGCCGCCGCTGCAAGGGCTACGCGAGCTTCTTCTTTCGATGGGAGACCAATGAAGATGCTGTCCGATGGCTGCCCCCGCAAGACACACAGAGCTTTGGCTTCAGCCCAGGTAAAGAAAATCAAAGGGGGATTGTAGACCTTTTGATGAATATCCCTCACAACCAAATACAATTTGCTGGGAAGGTTAATTTGGTCACGCCCACTCGGTCCTCGCAGTTCACCCTCAACACACCTCTTCAACCAGAGCCCAATGCCACGAGCCACTGCACGTCGCTCTTCGGAGATTCCAGATGAAGAAAGCACCAAAAGAGTAGTGGCTGCTGGAGCAGCTGGTTCTGAAGGCGCAGCACTCACCACCTCAAAGTCTGAATCCCTAGCCCTCTCCAGCGCAGCAACACGCAAACGCAAAGCAGCGATCTCTGTCGCCTGCTCGTTCAACCTGGTCAGAAGACGCTCGAATTGATCTTGCGAGATGGGACCAGTGCTCATGCAAGCTTGTAGAGGGGCCTCTCCTCCGCCAGCTGAGCCAATCTCGACCTCAGCCACACAGACCAGCTCTGCCTCAGCAGATGTAAAAGATCCAGTACAGGGCCTACTAAAAGGCCAATGAGGATGCCCACGAAGAGGCTGAACAGATCCAGTCGCCCAATGAGCAATGCAGGAAGATCAAGGCAGAGTGGGCAATCACAATCGCAAGTGCACTCGGGCAAAGGAATGGATGGATCGAGGGCAGTTGAAAGAAAGCGAAGGAGTATGGCAGACAGGGAACCTCCGGTGGCACCTACTGCTAAACTCCTGTCCACTTGACCCAAATTGCTGTGAGTTCTCACCTGTGCATCGGTGAACATGTGTGTGTACATATATATTTAGTTAATTTTAATTTGATATATGATATATAACGAATATAGACCTCGAGTTGTTGGATCAATCAAAATTCCTCCACGCACAGCTCAACTCCACTCCGAGCCCCCCGGTGGCACCTCGCTTGGGCGGTGCCACGAAGCAGGGCATCGCAAGCGTTGCCAGCAGCATCACCGAGGTAGCGGCCAGGAAGGCAGGCAACAAACGAAGCTGGCGCCACGGGGGGATGGATGGCAACAGTATGGATGATTACCTTGTGGTTATTTAACATAGCCATGGTATAGATGACCCATTTGTAGATGATTTATGGTGATTCACCTATTAAAGATGGTGGTTTTCCATGGCTATGTCAAATAAACAGAGCGTAAGTGATTAAGTATTTGGCTGTGGATTACCATCCGCTCACTTTACGTAGCGAACCATTTAATTCAAAACCGTAAATCATCATAAATCCTCGAACTAACTGGGCCATGGTGTCCATAGCTATGTGAAATAACCGGAGTGCAATGGGGATATGGGGGGAATGATGGGGATAGATTGGTAGCTACCAATAGTGGGTACCCTCCGATGTCATCAAAGGTGGCTAGCTGGGAAATCCCCGAACGAAATGGAGGTTTGTAGCTGGGAAGATCTTCGATAGATCGATGTTTGGTAATTTAACAGCTTGCTATGGTATAGATGGATATAGATGGCCCATTGAGTTCGATGATTCACCTATTGAAAGTGGTGGTTTTCCATAGCTATTTTCAATTGCCAGAGGGTGATCCGTATCTTTCCGAAGGTTGCATTTTAGGATTTTTATGGCTGTTACTGGGAAAGGCTCAAAAATGATGGATAATGATGTGATATATAAACCTAGGATTTATCTGGTTTTAAGTCAGTCATGGCTTTTCATGGCTTTTCCACTGAGAACTTACTGACTCAATCAAGCTTAATCATATGGTTTATGGTTGGCTGTAAACGGAGCAATGCCATAAAACACAACCCGTTTAAGCAATGGCGTACCATTTAGGGGCTATCAACCATCGTGCCCAAAAGAAGGGGGTTACCAAGTCCATACGGTACACCGTCGTTCACCAGCCATATGGGGGCTTCCTGCAAGATTTCTTTGAAAGTTCAGAGATATCAATCATCGTTAAATTGAGTATCTAAAATCTGAGCCAAATCCAATGGCATGGCACTGCCAAAGAATGCTGTAAACATCCGCCAGAAACCCTTGTTGAGCACCGGATCTGCTCATTTTTTGGATCTCATTTAGGAGGGTTCATTCAAAGGGGAATTGGAATAGCCGAAGGGAACTGGGAGGGAATGTCCAAATTACAGTGAATCTGTGCGCGTTTCCGTTCTCATCTAAGTACCGTATTCACTATTCACATGCACTTGTACCCTAACGGCCGGTTGGTCGGGGCTGCGGGTTTTGGTCATTCAGTCATTTCATATGGTGACTGTTGAAGCTCCATTCGAGGATCCAAAGGTTGCATGTCAATTCTTGAACGTTTCACCACTCCCACACCAAATCAGAATCATCAGACATGTTGAATTCTTAGTGGTAAAGCCCGAAAAAAATGCGGGCAAAACTCACACGTTTCATGGATAAATGATGATAAATCCCCATCTCTTGCTGGTTAGATTCCCCCTCTGCCCCGACGCCTTTCGGAGTGGCGCCATGAGATCGACTTAGTGCAGCGCGGACAACTTGGTCGAAAAATAGGCTACCCCTGCATCCAGTGGTGAATCAGCCCTGAAAAAAAAATAGCGATTCAATTGGGATATGCCCCCATTTTCTGACACACCCATATAAAAAGAATCGATTAGAAACTACTAAGCTGTCAAGGGAGATCAGACTTATGCCACATTGGTAATCCATTGGATGTCACCAAGCAGGATGTCCTCTGTTCCTGGATGAAACCACGGAAGTCATCAGGCGCTCAAAATGATGACCATCCGGATACCCGGAGACCACCAGTAAGCTGGACAGGACCTGACCCAGTTGAGTTGAAACATCTAATACCACTTCAATGGCCATGTCATGCCATGTCCAGTACATCATAGCCCCATTCCCAGGCTTGAGTCATGCCCATGGCTGAAGCACTCAGCCCAGGCACCGGTCGGAAAGCGTCGGAACGTGGCCGGAGGTCTGTGAGCCCCAAAGGTCTCCGGGAGTCTCCGGTCGCAAAATTCTGCAGGTGTCACATTTTTTGGATGTCCCTCATTCACCCTCATTCCTAAGTCCTAGAGCTATGCCACTCTCAAGCCTAGGATTTTCAAACTGTTGAAGCGTGTGGGAATCTGACCCAACTGTGCAAGCGATGAGGTAGCTTTACGGTCAATTCATATCCAATACCGCTTGGGCATATGTCCATCTGCCCCTTTCACAACGGTCCATGGGCTCGATTCTGCGGCGTCAACCCTGGATTAATAACCCCCAGGCTGTTTAGATGGGCGGTACCATTTAAGTATCAAATTCTCACTATTTGGGGAGTACCCCCCCCCCCTAATTAATAACCACGGTTTACAAGAATCGGGGGTTGACATGACAGGTCTGCTGTGATTCACCATTACTTGAAGATTCCAATGCTCAAGTGGCCCTGGGTCAGTTCACCCTAGCACCATCTTTTTCACAGCAAAATAGCTGGCAGATGCTGGCAGTTTTGGATGTTCATTCCCCAATATCCTCATCCCCATCGCATCCAAAGCAGAATCTGCAGAAACCGCCGCCATTTTTGGCCTGACATCTGTCCCATTCGGCCCATCCCAAGTGAAACAGGCTCTGCACTTCCAGGTTTTTATGGCTTTGCCAGTACCTGCAGCTGAGAAAACAACGATTCAGCGTATGTGGACGGTCATCCTGCAGCAAATGTAGGATATATGTCTTGGATATATTCCTGAATGGCATGTTTTTAATTTCTCTGATTCGCTTTTGCACATGGTCTCCTTTTAATTGTCATTCTATCCAGCTTAGTTCTATGGGGTGGCAACCACCCCAACAGAAATGGCAAGGCTTCTCATTGACTGGCAAATGGGATACACCGAAAAAAAACAAGGACCTAGTGGTTGCCGCCACCTTTTTTGGACTAGCACTATCATCCAAGTATCTATCCATTGTGGGTGGTTGCATGCCCATTGATGGCTGGAGCCTTCCTTTCGCTTGCTAAATATCCCAAATCCCAAAAGTACGGGTCTTTTTCGTGGCCAGGGTAAACATACAAAAAGATGTGTAAAATCCATCATTTCCCTAGGAAAATCATCCACAAATGGTAGGTTTTCCCCCTGCGGCTCGAACCTTCAGAAGCACATGCCCGCGCGATCGGGACAGTATCCAGGCACCCCTAGGCCACCTGGCACGGGGCCAGGGCCCCTGGTTGTGAGTGACCCTCTGTCTGATAGACTAGTAGGATTGAATCTGTTCATTTTGGGGTGCTGCAAAAAGAGGCTTATGAATAGGGATGACGTTGCCAAGAAACCAGGTGTGGGAAGCCATGTGCTGGGGACTTGTGAAATCCATGGCTAAGATTCTAAGATCTTCCCGATTCCTAGCATTATCCCGTTGTTTCCACACGTTGCAAGCTTTGGGGAACATCCACCTATATGTCACAGCCCACAACGATTGCAAGGCCTCCTGGTTCTACTTCTTCCTCTGCGGCATGCCTCAGAGCCAGGATGATGGATACAAATCCAAGCAATCCTGAGAGGTTGCCATGCTCCCAGCATCTTCCAGCATCTTTCAGCATCTTCCAGCCCCCTTATGAATAGGATAAGTCCATTTGACCTTTTAAAAAATTGGGACAGTGGGATGGATTGATGAGATTTCTTTCCCCAGGCTGTTGCAACCACCAAGCCGCTCCCCTAGGCAAGTTGCTGTGGAGCATGGTGCATCAACCAGGTGTTCTTCATCTGGTCGGGCTTCGGTGGAGCAGGCATCATCAACCATGGTCTACACCCAAAATTCTAATCATCAAACCAAAACTTCACAAGAGAGGGCTGGTCCCAGGCAATTAAACAAGTGTATCATATCACCCTCCGTTTTCATGTGCTTTCCTTGTACTTGAAATATCTCAATCTGAAAATGGTCACCGGTCACCATTGCCCCGCGACCGAGTGCTAGTCATAGTTGAGTTCCTTTGAAAAATGCCGCATGGAACCACAAGAAACTGGAATTCGAAGATGATTGTACTGTTGAAATATGCAAATTTGATCAAATTTGGGGTTCCAGGATTCCATATGCCGTCAAAAACATCACGCAACCCATGAATCTTGACTCAACATGTTGACTCAACATGTCTCAAACACCTTGACCTTCCCCAATGATGCCATCTCCACTCAGCCCAAGAAAGCTCGGCCATTTGGGTCATGATTCCCCCCTGGGCACCGCTTGTTTGGGAGTGTAGCGATGCTCCTCGGAAGTCATGAGCCTCGGTGGAATCGTTTTCCGAGCGAAGATGTTGGGTTTGCAGATTCATGTGGTTGATGGTCAACTAGAAATTCTTGGAAACCCTGACTATGAACAGTTCTACAAATGGTTCTGCGATTATCTTGCGACAGCGGTTATGATGTGTGAGCCATGTTACAATCATTATTCAAGCCCCTGGTTCCTGCGGTCGTCCATGGAGGGAGCTGCCAACAGTTGCCAAACTTTTTGGGTTGAGTATATAAAGATTCAAACATGGCTTTAGGTCCTCAACTTTAAAGACTCAAATATCTAATTGTTGGAAAAGCTGACAATCCAATTTACCAAAAGGCTCAACTTACCCGTGCGACCGCGCAACAATTTGTCCAAGAGGTCATGGGCATTGAGCGAAATATGAGTTCCACGCTCCTGCGGAGAGCCCACCAGGGTCCCAAGCCATTTCAGCTTCGGCTTGAGTGGGGTGCCCAGCTTTGGAAAAATGGACTGGAACACTTTTTGGGAAATTCTAAATGATTCTAACCCATCAAATGGAGGATTGACAATCAAAAGGATAGTCATCGCTGCTCGGTTCCAGGGAGCTCTAAACTGCTTCCGAAGCAGTGGAATAGTGTGACAAACCGTCCCCTTCAGCCACAAGTGCTGACGGCTAGCTACAGGGTTCCTTCTAACATCCAATGTTGCAGGGCAGTTGTTGGTAAAGAAACTTTTTTTGGTGTCAATTGGTTCTTCCCACATTGTTTCATTGGTTAACCCCATCCTTTGGAGCCCAGCCCGTGTCCTGCAGACTGTGCATCTTTCCTTTGGTCAATGCCTTCCTTGAAGGGCTGTGGCTTGCAACTGGGATATTGAACCCGAAAAGTCTACTTTGAGAGAATTCTTTACCATTATTCTTAAATGATGCTTTTGTTCCTATCTGTTGTAGGTTTGCTACATATATATGTATATGTGTGTATATGTACACGTCTATCTATCTATCTATCTATCTATCTATCTATCTATCTATCTATCTACCTACCCACCTACCTACCTACCTACTTACCTACCTATCTATAGTTGGATTGCTTATTTGAGGACAAAGGATGAAAAGGATAAACTTATAACTAGCAGCGGGGTGCCTGAAGTCGACTTACATCTGGTTACAACAGGCCGAACAGCCCATCTGAAACTTCTATGTAACTTGTGCAGTAGTTCAAATCGTTGAAAGAAATTAGATGCACCATAACCTGAAGGAGTATCAGTATCAGCCACTAACGGTTGAAACTTCAGCTATGAACGCTGGCTCTGCCCGGTGACCGCGTCCGGTTTTTATGGGCGGTACAGTAAGTCCGGTCCCAGGGTATTGATGACCTTGCACCATTTCTCCATCTGGGAGACAGGGAATATCCCAAAGTTTCTTAATCGACACCGCAATTTTGTAGATCTGTAGGCTGTGTATGCCCAGTGCTGGTGTTGGTGTTGATGATGACGGTGATGATTATCATCATCATCATCATCATCATCATCATCATCATCATCATCATCATCATCATCATCATCATCATCATCATCCTCGTGGTGGTGGTGGTGGTGGTGGTGGTGGTGGTGGTGGTGGTGGTGGTGGTCATATGTTTGTTCTTCTTATCATTGTTGTTCTTGTTGTTATTGTTGTTCTTGTTCTTGAAATCCTATCTTTTTCGCGAAGCAGAACACAGACTATCAACTTGGATAGGCCACAGTCATCAAAGCATCTACACATTCTCGGTTTTGTTGGTTCTGTCCCGCACGAGTTGATACACTTCATTTGCAACGGCTTTCCAAACTCCATCTTGATTGTCATTGTCGAAATCGAATCCCCTGTTGCTCAAGACAAGCCTCTGTCTTACCTCAATTCTACATCCCCGCTTAAGATCCCCATCGCCAATCAATCCACATTGTTGTTGTCTAGATCTAAATCTTGCAGGTGGCATGAAAGAAATCTGAGATGTTTAGTGCTTCATCTTCCCAAATGTTGGCTGATCACCATCTTCACGCGAAACAGCATGCCGTTCCAAACCGCCGTCACAGCCCAAGGCGCCGGAAGTCGTCGCCCTTCATGTTGGGGAACTCCGCTTGTGCTTTGGCCTTTCTTGGGTAACCTGGCTGTCGAGAAGGACAGAGAAGGACCACCAGCCAAAGTCCTTGACCACTTAAGATGTTGTAGCCTTAGGATGGTGACTTGAGAGTGAAAGTCCCGTAAAACTCCATCAGCCTCTTGTCAGGCATTGAAAGCTGGGCGGAATCACCGTGGCAAGTCGAGAGCATCCTCCCAATCTATCCTCCAGTAGTATAAGATGAATAGCTGTAAATCGCTGTAAATCCTGAACTTTGTGGATGACTTTCCCATTGAACCTGGCTTACCAAAGGGTTTCAGACATGGAAGAGCCCCTTGGAATCCACTTCCCAAGGCAAACTGGTCTTTGGTGACCTTCCACCTCCTGGCAATTGCCACTTCTTAGGGCAAAAGCCATTCCAAAAATTTTGGTGGGCCCCTCGCCCCTTGCCATCTCTACCAAAATGCGCCTGTGAGGAGCAGGTACATGACCACGCCACCTAATCAACAGGGACTTGTCATGCTTAGTAACCATCCCAGTTTTGGAGGTACCCTTTGGTAATCAAACCTGGCTTGCTGGAAGATCGACCATGTAGTTTAAGGATGTTCCCCACAAAAATGCCCATTCAGTTCTGGGATTTCCCAGCCATGTTTGATCACCGGATCCAATGTTGAAACACGAACCAAACAACATCCCATCCTGCTAATAAACCCAATACAAATCCAACACTAAACCAGGGTTTCTGGGGCGTGTTGATTTTTTGGGGAGGGGATTACACAGCAGGATCCTATCATGAAGGTAGGGGGCATTCTGAGGCATTCTGTTACTGGATCTTCATTGTTAGCGCACGTTTTTGCCCATTTCCGAGCCATGTCCAAACTTCACGGACCATTCCAGTATATACTATTGGCTCAAAGAAACATCAAAAACGCAAACACAGCCATCTCCGGCGTTTTGTTCACCCGTCTTCACTTCGTGCTTTCGATTTCCCAATTCCACGTTGACCCACCAATTTTCCCAACTTCCCACCCCCTTCACCATGCAAGGAGCAGGACCAGGCATCTAACGCCTCGGAATACCTGGGATGACACCACAGAGAACCAATGGAGCTTGTTTTCGTGCAAAACCTTGCAGGAAACAGGGGAACAACTTGATTTTACCAAGAAAATATGAAAGTTTCCCATAACTCATTTGGATTTTCTTGGGAAAAATCGGAAACTGAGGAAACCATGTTTTTTTCAGTCAATATGATGGTAACCCCCATAAGTCCATAGGATAAACAACTGAAATGCAAGATGGTACAGCCATCTCTCAGATGAAAAAGGTCATCCCAGTTTCGGGAACTTGACCATCTCTCAGGGTTACACCACCGGGTCACCAGGTCATTTCTGCAGTCCAAGTGACAGGCCCTCGTGCACTTGTGGCGAGGCGTAGTACGGAGTGGTCACTTTCTCGGTCATCTGCTCCTGGAATTTTCAAACGCATTGGACAATCATCGAAATTCATGACAGAAAATTCCGAATGATTGACCATACCCACATATACCATCATATACATCTATAATATGCAAGCACCCTTTGGTAAACTAACACAGCTATGGAAAGTCATCATCAATGGCTAAATCATCGAACTAAATGGGTCATCTATACCATAGCTATGTTCGTTTACCGGAGGGTACACGTAAAATGCATCCAATCCGATGCAGTCCCATGCCATACGAACACCCCAGGGACGTGCGACGCTCTGAGCTCCCCAGCCCCTGGGGTGTAGAGGCACGTCGTGGCAAAGTCACACCTCGGATGAAGGACCGGGGAAACCAACAAAAACATGAAAGATATGGAGCTTTTAATGGAAAGTCTTGGGAAAATATGGGAAATCCCATATAAATGGAGGTTTGAATGGAAAATCCCCCAAAATTGGAGGTTGATAATGGGAAAATCATCTATGGTCGGTGGATTTTCCGTTGCCATGTTTGATGACCAAATGGTAAGCAACAAATTCATGTTAGGTGTCTGACCAACAAAGATTCTCCCTTTGGGGATTAAACATGGCAATTCGCAACGGATGTAAATTCGCAATGAATTTACTTTAAAGGAAAAGTTTTTGTAAAGAAATCATGGACATACGTGGGCCTTCCTTCTTGGAACCCCTATAACATAGATATGTATATATATATATTGTATATTATCTGTGTGTGTGTGGCCTATCACCATAGATACTATATGTATGTATCTGCAACCAACCGAACACTGATGGACTGATCCTCTGCAAACGAAGTACAACTTGATCTCTGCGCAGTGCGCTGGAGCTCTATCCTGGCAGCAGCCCGTAATGGGACTGAATCATCCGACTCCCAGTCTTGGAAGATTCAACCACAGCTATTTCATATGCAAGTGCATGTTATATATATATATACCAAAAAGGAAAGTGTGCTCATATTCTATTTAGATACGTAACACTAAATATGATAGACGAAAAATTAGATCAATTCACAACTTCTAAAGTGATCCCAATATCAACCGTCTTTTGGGTTGAGGTCGGCAACTGAGGTCGGCCCCCGTCACACACACCATGAAGCCACCTTGATGAGAAGATGCTCCGGCTTGATGTCGCGGTGACACAAATTCCTGGAGACTTCAGCAGATGCAGTGGGAAATCGGGGTATACCTTGGGTCAAGCTGGTCACCTCTTTGTGACAATCAGACTCTATGCAGACAAACGCGCAGAACACACCCCAGCAGCTGAGATTCACCATGATTCACCCACAATGGGGACAGGGATCGGATGCCTCTGAGCAGTCCCGGAGTCCAGCAATGGAACATTTTCTCCGCAGCAGCAAGCAGATGTTGACACCTTTTGACAAATAGCGTCCATAGCTGATGGATATCGGGTGATCAACCCGTCGACGAGGACGTCTTGCTCTCCGAATTGCAGAAGTTGTTCTGCCAAACTTTTTCAAAGTGTGACATGTTCCACATTTTTCCTTAGTCAAATGCCATGCAAGGGCTGTTAAGGCCCTCACTTCCAGCAAGGAGTGCATTCGCTGCAGATTCAGGTCGTCAGCTGAAGCCTCACACCGGGGGAAGTCGTCGATGTCGTGGTATAGCCGCAAGAGTGAGCCGCACCTGAAAAAACAGGGGAGAAAAGCGTCGGTTTCAGCAGGAAAATCCGGATTTGGAAGGGATTTAACCAACAAAAGCGCTATTCAGGGCTGATTTGACCAGCCAAACCAATTGAATTGAGCGGTTCACCAAGCCTGACAAGTATCTTGCCCATATAAACTGCTTGCTCAATATCTGGGTGCCTCCAAACGAATGACCGTACGCTGGCGTGGTTCAGTGTCATTGAATATCAAATGATGGCGGAAGTCCAACACTGGAATAGCTGATCCAAAGCAAAGATTCACCGATCTGCCGGGGGCCATCAACCATGGCCAGTCCACAACTCTCCCAACAATCTCATCATCCTCAAGTAGGTTGTAACAATGGTCATTTCACCAGTTGGGCACAGACCAGCCAACCCTGGCTGGCCTCCTGGTTCTCGACCTCCATGGTGACTTTCTGAACGGCAAATACGAGTAGCTGTCCTGTGAAGAGGCTTCATGGGCAGAAAAATTCGGCAAGTTAGAGATCGATCTGGATGATCGATGATTTACAACCTGGTTGTCCGACCTCAAGAATGGAACAAAGCCTGAAATCAGCTGTCCATGGTCAGGCCATCTTCAACTCAACCAGGGTGATCTTTACCCATGAGAAATTGGAGTCAATGGTGGTTTGACCTTGCATTTTTTTTGTGGTAGGCACTGTAGACTGTAGCCAATCCCTTGAGGTACATTGAAATCAAGAGACAGGTCGGTATGATAGTAAAAGTATATAAAAGTATGCTAGAACCGGATTCAATCGATATGCTGCTGACTGTGAAATTGAGACATTGACATGCATTGACTACGTCAGTGCTATATTGGGCGTGTCAACGGGGTGAGCTTCATTGCCTCGACACCCACTCCATTAGTTTATATCCATTTAGGTGTGTCAATGGTGGATGAACCCTCACAACTTGCAATACAATAAAAGTTTATATATCCACATTTGAATAGGGACATTAAGTTTTGAATCATCAAATCTCGTTTTTCCCCCGAAATCTTCAGGTACCGAAACCCTTCGGCCCACTTTCCCTGCCTCACATCTTCAAGCAGCAAAGCGTCGTAGCTCTCTGCGAAAGTCTGACAGCAACACTGTGGCCACGTCCACTTTACCGGCGGTCCTCGGTTGGATGGAAAGGTGTGGTGCAACGATGAGGAAACCCAAGATGGGCTTGGAACAACTGATATGAAGTGATCATGATAGATCCAAGTGGCTGATGGCTGTACAGGTCCCATCTGAAAGCTCAAAAGCATGAACCAAGAAGGCATGCGAGCTGGGTCAATCGCTCAAACCCTATTGGGAAATTACCTAGGTTTTCAAATCGGCTCAACAGCGGGTTCCAGGGCTCTAGTGTTGCAGTTCCGTTCCAGTGTTTGGGCTCGGCCCCAAAAAAAAGAAAACACGCACCACTCCCAGATGCAGAGATTGAAACTCAACAGTCGCTGTTGGGAACAAACATGCTCTTTGAACGCAATTCTACCTCAACAAAAAAAGATCACAAGCGTCATCAAAGCACGAAACCGGGATCTGCAAAGGTGCCACAACATCACACCCCAAAAAGACGATGCCTGGCACAGGCTGAAAGGTGAGAAAACCACATAAAAACCCAGCAGATCCCAGCTTCATGGCTGCCTGAATGGTCCCCTCGAAGCGGATCACCAGCATCTGCAACGTCATCTCACCACCATGGGCCGCCAGGAGCTGCAAGGCCTCCAGCCATTGGCCGCCAAAAGCGAAGGCGGTGATGCAGCTGTTGATGGTGACATCACTGGGATGAAGCACCTGCGACCTCATCTCCTGATGATGTGAGAGCAACTGACAGGGGTTGGGTTTTTGTTGCAAGGTGCCTCTTTGGATTTTTCGGATGTGACTTTGGGGGGAACAGAATTGGTTCGAAATCTTTCACAAAAGAAATACTCAAGGAAGAGTTTGAACTGACATCACATGGGCATTCAGCACTTCAGCCCCCCCTTGACACATCCCTTGGCACCCGCAGGTCCAGTGCTATCCAGGCCTGGAAAAGCTCCAGGGCATGTTGCCACATGGCGCATTTGCCGCACGCGCTGATGACTGCGTTGAAAGGGATGGCTGTCGCCTGGTAGGGCAACTCCTGAAACTTGCGCAGGAAACCTGCGAAAACGTGGACAGGGGGCGGTGACAGGCGGCCGTGATCATGTCAGATTGTTGCGGGAATTTCTTGGGAAAACTTGTCGAATGACGTTTTCTTTAGTGGAGAATGGCAAGAATGTACACTCTGATGATTCTGATGGATGAAAACGCTGTTGGACTATGACACACCTGACAGGTGCTACTCGTGAAATTGCTTTACAGAGAAAAACTTTGGAATACATGGTGCAGGTTGGTCCCTGTAACTTTTTGATGACCAAACTAGAAGCGACATCTCCAAAAACGGACGATCCTTCACCCAGCTGCCCTCATCAACATCATCTCCTACAGTAGGTGATCACGAACCAGCCATGCTTCAAACCCCAAAGAAGGAGAAACGAATGGGCATGGGTCAGCCTTCACCCAACAGACCACAAATTTGATCGTCTTTATTCATCCATTCAATATGTTTCCCATCTCTGAGACTACCCATTTTGGCATATCGAATTCCATCGAACCAATGCAACCCGCAAATGTTCCCGCAAACACCAAGGAACTCAAGGCTTCTTGCCACTGGGAATTCGTCTCGTAGCCGCTGAGCAAGGATCCGTAGGTCACCTCTGTGGCGCGCAGCTGCCACTGCTGCAGCCGTTGGAACATCGGCAAGATTTGGTGCCATTGGTCGCCTCGATTGGCGAGCCAGATGCAAAATCACCCCAAGATGACTCAACATGGGCCCAACACGGGCCCAACATAGAACCAACATAGAACCCAACATAGAACCCAACATATTCCCAACAAAGGCCCAGCATAGCACATATGGCTTTATTTTTTGGAACTCCCAAGCTAACACCCCGGTGCGGTCGTCGCGAAGCGACCAGAATTACCAGCTCTCAAGTTGTCTACCAACGCTACAAGCCTCCAATTTGCGGCTGGTTGCACCCCTCTATTTCTAGTATTGATACCCTGATCATTCCGCTCAATAAAACCCTCTACTCTACAGTATCAACTCCAAAAATCCACAATTTCCACCAGTTTTCTCTGATTTTTATCCGATTCTTTCGCATTCTTCCACCAAGTATCTCCTCTCACAGGCGCCCATCACCGCGTTCACCGTGACCGTCGTCACACCCGTCGCGATCCGCCGCAGCTGCGCAAGGGCCAAAGGCCACGCTGCGAGGCCGCTGGAGCCGAGGGAAGCGATGGCGGCGTTGGAGGAGATCACGTCCAGCTGGAGACCAACAGCCTAGCACGATTCTCAAGGGAACATGAGGGATTTAACCATGATAAAATGGTGATGTTTTACGACCCAAAAATGACGCCAATTTTGGGAAAGTAGCAACAAACTTGAGGGATTTAACATTGTCTTATTTTAACAACAACACACATGGAACAACATGGAAAAACTCGCCAAGTCATCAGCAAAACCATTGATGATTGATGGATGCCTTTTCTGACTGATTTCAGATGTTTTCTGAGAAAAATATCAGCTAAGTCATCAGCCAAGTCTGGGCCAAGTCCAATGGTTGGCTGATGGACTCATGAAAATTGATGGTGTCATATGCGCCAACAATAGGAATGTGTAATGTGCACAAAAAATGGGCCAAGAATTATTTAGCTAATATTAGATGCATTTCTTGTGGTTGTCAATTGCCCCTTGCCCACAAATTCACCACAAGAATGAGCCAACCTCCTCCTGAAACGAACCTCATTTAACTCCAGGGTTTACCTATACATTTTGATTTAGGAAACTGGAATCGGCGCCCGTTCTTTGGGGAACCATGTTGTAGGAACATCTGCCCTGCATCTCGCCTCCCACCAACTCTTTGAATATCGCAGTCCTACTGGGAACCAGATGTTTGATGTTTGGTCATGTTCAGTAGCAAACCCCCTACCCTTTCCAGCGCCGGAAGGTCTGACCTGAGCTTCATCCAGCAGTTGCAGAGCTTGGCTCCAATCACTGCAGCTGCTAATGGCGGAGTTGTAGCTCACCACATCCTCAACGCGGCACTTTTCACAAAAAAAGGCACCTGAAAAATTGGATGATGATCTTCACAAACTTTTTGGGGAACTTCATCTTGGCTTTCAGAGGGACCAGGGGCACCCACCAAGGCCAAGGCCCTCAGGTCTGCAGCCCCTGCAGCCGAGTTGCTGATTGCAACTCCCGTTCCAAGGCTCGCAACAGGAGCATGGCATGTTGCCATTTCCCGCCTGGGCGCGGTGCTGATGACCAGATATGGAGATAGGACAAAGATGGAATGCACCTGGGAGGCATGGGATACATGTGAATCACAGAAAATCATATGCCAAGAAGTCAGCAAAAGACAAGAAAATTCAATGCGGTGCTTTCGCCAGCTGAAAAACGCACAGGACAGCTCAGCCCAGGGACACTCAACATACAAGCCACCAAACAGGAAAGGCACTTGGCCTCTCAACAACGAATCCCGAACATATTGAAGAATACATGCGATTCATGGACAAGATCACTGCCTTGAAAGCTCTAGTTCTGCCACCCACCAACTACCCTCCCAAATGTTCAGCCCCGACATCATTCTGATACCAATTGTCCACAACCACTAGTCCAAGTGGTTCACGAGCCAACTCTTGACCCCAATTCCAACCAAAGTCCTTTTATCCCACTTTCTCCTCAACTTGCCGATTACATGCCCATCATCTCCCATATCTTCCCCCGATACTTTTCCACTTCTTCCAAGCCAAAGTGCTTCTCTGACACGCAGCCAGGTCCACATTGTAGGTCACCAGGTCCCGTCGCAGCTGGCGCCAAAACAAGGTCGCCAACAGCTGCAGCACCGTCCACCAGCTGCGGGCGCCGGCCATGGGCCATGGCGACCAACGGTGGCCGCCATGGCTGGTGGAAGACCCAGGGGCCGAGCGCGGGGGCTGAGCGCTTGGAGTGGCTGCAATGCAGGAAGGAATTGAGAAAGGCAGCTCAAAAAACTAAGAAATGCCAAGTTCATGTCCAATTCTGGATTCTATTCTTGATCTCTTTTCAAAGGACCTCAGTTGTGCTGCTCTGGTTTGTAGTTTGAGCCACTCATCTCAAACAAAATTCTCCTCAAGTGGTGCTATCATCCTAAGTGGGAATGGAAATGAGAACAACGTTGAAACCGCTAACAGAGAGGGATCGATGTACCTCTGAAATGGCACCATGAGATCCCTACCAGCTCCGGTTCAAACTCGGCTTTTTCCAATGGCAGGCCGAGGTGGCCATCTCTGTCGGGGTGAAAATGCTGGCATCAAAATCGTCGCTGAAACTGACAAACTTTGAGGGATGACATTCTGAGGAAACCGGATATCAGATAGGTGGAATATCCAACATCCACAAATCCTTCGATGCCGGAAAAGGTTTGGGCGCAGCAAAGTGCGGAAATTGGCCCAGGTCGGTGTTCTGTCTTCGGCCCGGTGCAAGTGAAAAGGATTTCAGACCCTTGTCAAACGGAATATTCTTGAAACTATCAGCAGGCAGTGCGCAGTGCGAAGCACTTGCCAAGCACTGTCGACCAGATCCTGAGCATGGAACATGTGGAATTCGGAGCCACCTCCCAGAAGAGAAACTATTCGGAGAACGTGGGGCTACCTGATTTGCCTCGTCACCGCTGCTGGGGTGAAATTCCCAGGTGTTCAAACCCCTTTTGCAGACCATCCCATCCCATTCTCAGCACCAGGAACTGGTGAAGATGTTTTGATCCTGACATGTGTCGCGGCAATCTTGGTGAAGCTCGATGTGACAGAACTTGCTGAAGCCCCTGTATAAGACCCCTTATCCACTCAAAACATCATGCAATTCTTCCATACTAATAACCTCCCAAAAAAAGTCGCAGACTTGGACAGTCCAAGACTTGGACACATTTGTTTCCCACATCTTTCCTCCAACCCCCCAAGCCCAGAGTGGGGCAACCCCCCCATCCCCTCTACCGGATCCAAGCCTCAGACGATGGCCGAGCTGGCTGCCTTGGCTCCCTTGGCCTGTCCGGGCCTCAAATCGTCGCTGTAGAGGTCATCGTCTTCATCCTGCGCCAGGTGGAGAGGTCCAGGTTTGAAGGGCAAGAAATGGGGAGATGACGTACCAAAATGGTAGAGTTCACCCAGTCGACCAGTGAAAATGGGAAGTTTTGATCTGGTAAGAAGATCATGATGTAGCGGCTGAAATGGCATAATGTGGGATTCGATCCACGAAACAGCCAATCAAGACCATTTCTGGACAGCCGTTGGCCAAATAGCACGAGCCCTCCATGCATCAATTTGGTTTGAGTTAAAGTATGTAAGCCATGTGTCTCATCCCCTTATAGCTCTTGAAGTCAGTTGACTTGCTTGGTACTTCCCTCTTGGCGCTTGGCATCGGACAACTATGGGTCAAGAAACCCCCAGTGCTTCTTTGTCCAACTGCCCAAAACATGCAAAACTCCTTCTTTCTGTCACCATTCTTGGTGGATTTTGAAGGGCTCCGTGAGTTCTTCTTGGACCCGAGGATCCGCAGGGTTGGTGAAGCCATCAGGTGGCAGGGCACCGGCACCGATGTAGGTCTTGTAGGTGCCCTCAGCGTCCTGGCCCACAGGATGTCAGGATGAGGGCGGCCCAACCAAAAATCTAAGAAAACATATGAGTAGTATAAGATTTCAATCTATGATTTCAATTCAAGAACCATGGCAAACATCGAAAAACCCATCGCTTTGGCTTTAGGACAATATTTGGTGCAAGATTCATCTCACTTTTGAAGCAGCTCAGCAGCCACAGTTTGGCTTGGGAGCTGCCCTGGATTGATACATGAAGGTGTCCAAACTAGATGGATTAGATGATGTCCTCTTATTTTCCCAAAATCTGGTGGTTCCAACCCATCCCAAAGGGAGTTCTCCAGATACATCTGAGTTGAGATTTGGGCTTGCCAGGTTGGATGTCCACAGCCGGAAAGCCTCTCCCCGTCCTTGGCTGGCTTCAGGTTCAAGACCCAGGTGGCAGCCCAGGTCACTGCACCCAGGATCACGAAGATCCAAACTTGGAAGCTGATGCCGAAGAAGGTGTCGGACTGGGCCATGGGGCCAAGGAGGTCCAAAGACGTCAATGGAGGTGGTTTGGGACAGCCATTCGTGAGTTTCTGACCCCACCAGATCCGTCTCTGGTAAACTAACATAGCTATTGAAAATGGCTATTTATAGTGGATTTTCCCATTAAAAATGGTGATTTTCCATAGTTATGTTAGTTTACCAGAGGGTAGATGTATTGTTGATTTTGCGACATGCAGAGCCTCCTCACCGAGCTTTCCTTGTCGTGTTGCGCCCTGAACGAAGGTGACAAGGGTGGTGGGGGCGGGTCGCGTTGTTGGGATAAATCCTCCCAGCTACACTAATTTCAGGTAAGTGTCCAACCCATTACCAACAAGAGTGCGGACATTTCCGGCCAATGGGGTTTCGGGGATCCAAGATAATCCTCTAGATATGCATATACCAATGGATACCAATAGTCTACAGTCTTCTGAGTTCCCGCAGGTTCTAAGTCGGCGTGGATTGGGAATTTGGGCACTTCTCAAGACCCCAGAGTGATTGAAAGTCATCAACGAATTCAAGAACCAAGTCTTCAGGGGATCATAAGATTACAGACCACCAAAAACCAAACCTGCAATCAACAATTTTCATGCACAAGTCAGAATCCCAAACATCAGCATCACAAATCCAAACTGCATCATCTAGAGTTTGGAAGAACCCCAACCAGTCTTTCCGAGTCAGAATCCAGGTTCTGAGGCACGGACGATATCCTCCAATGGCACATCCTCCAGGGGTGGCAACTTGGCATAGGCAGCCTCCAGAGCTTATGGAAGCTGATGAAAAGGTTGAGGAAAATGGGGGTCCGGGGCCTACAAAATGTGCGATTTTACCTGCAAAAATCAGGACTTCATCAAGAAACATTCATATTTCACTGGCCAAGAATAAGGATACAACTTATAACATGTGCAACCAATAGAGGTATTCCATGGTATTCCGGTGTCAAACATCGGACACTTGCAAAAGACCAGCCAAACTGGCATTAACTCGAAAAAAGTGATCCCATGCTAAGAAGAACTTGAACATCCGTCTATGTCATGGTATCTTTCGTAGGATTCCTTGGGCATGGGAAAGCCAACGAAAAGGGTGGACTGAGCCTCAGTTACATCTGACCAAAATGTTGCTAAGGAACAAAACCCTATGCTGATCCAAAAGAAAGGGCAGGCTGCAGGCTGCAATCGCCTCAAGTTGCCGACATTGTTCCACAGCAGAGGTTCCATGACTACAATGACATAACCCTGAAATATTCGAGTACAGCCCAAAAAAATATGCCATTTCAATCTCAAAGTGGAGAAACGTTACATGCTGCTGGATTTGTAGCGTTCTATCTTATGTGCCATACGTTCTCAAATGCAAGAAAGTTGCAGAAGGAGTACCACGAGAATTCGGCATCCTTTTCCTGCTATTTAGTTCCCTCTCCAGCCCTGAAATTCAACATACAACTTCCAAAAAAACTTTTTGGAAAATGATTTGCCAATTTTTACCAATGGGAACCGGAATTTTGTGGGTTGCCACCCCAGCAGTGCAAGTGCTACGTCCCGCCTCCAAAGGTGCTGCCAGAGCGGCCAGGCCAGCAACCAGCGGCGCAGTGGGAAGTTCTGCGGAGGTCAGGAGGGCAGAAAGTCTAGAGGTGGCAGAAGTGTGGGATGTAAGCATTCTGGAAATGAAAAATAATCCATGATTTCCATTCAAAAAATATTGGAAGTTGAGGTTGCCCTCTGGAAAAATCACAATTTGCGAATTGGAAAATCACCAGGTATGATCTGGGAAATCCTCTACCAATGGGTTGTTTTGCATAGATATGCTAAATTACCAAAGGGCAAAGAATTGGGAAGTGTCACATAAAAAAAATTGAGGAGTTCCGCACACAAAAATTGAGATCAGCCCAAACCACTTTGTTTCCTCCGTGTTCCCGAAACGAAGTTCTGAACTGATTATCCAAAACCCATTTACCCTCTGGTAAACTAACATAACTATGGAAAATCACCATTTTTGTAGCTTTTTTATAGGTAAATCAACTATGAATGGGCCATTTTCAATAGCCATGTTAGTTTACTAGAGGGTATCCAAAATCCATTTAAATCCAAAATGAAACAAAGTGACTGAGGCTTCAAAATATGGCTTTTCCAAGGGATGCTCCAACTCCACAGCTTTGTGACCCCTGCCATGACGTCATGCCTCGCTTGGGAGGGGCCACGAAGCAAGGCGCGATGGCAGCGATCACCAGAGTCACGGCCAGCAGGGCAGGCAACAGACGGAGCTGCGGACAGCGCAGCGTTGCGAAGATGTGAAGACGGGTGGAGTAGGCCAGTGTCAGACATAGCGAACCCCTTCAAAAAAAAGTGGGAAAGTAACTTGCTACTAAATTTCAAATTGAGATGTTACATTTTTATGCTTTTCTGATTGTTTGGGCGCTATACGTCTGAATCGATAGGCATATGTAGGCATCTATTGCCATGTATACATTCCAAACTGCTGGTGGCTGGTCACATGATACAGTGCTGGTAGGTGATCCTTTGTAAGCGTCCACGTGTTGGGTGAAAGTGGGCAGGAAACCTTAAAAACACTGAATGGATGGCCTTGCGAATTTGCTGCGCCATTGTGATTCAGCCTCAGGCCCAGCACAACAGCGAAAGCTGATGTGTCGGTCAAGAAGTCTGCCACTGAAGATTGGATGCTTCGAGTATTACCCTCTGGTAAACTAACAGTTTGCTATGGAAAATCACCATTTTTAGCGGTAACAGAGGGCGCACACAAATTTGCAGGCCACGGTCTGGCATGCAGAGCCGAGCTGAAGCGAGTTCAGTGGAAAATTGAGTCAGATGTGGAGATCATGTATTTCTGCACACAAAACCAATCTGTGTGGAGGGACTTCATGCCCCAACATTGGAAAGTAATTCCTGACATCACCAAAAGAAGGTCAACAGGATGACGTTCAGGCAGCAAGTCCCTATCCCAGTCCATATCGCAGAAGTGAAAAGTGGATTCTGTATGATTTTCTCACCATGACCATCCGCCCCATCCACTCATCTCCCCTCCACTGGGCCAGCTGACTCTTGAAATTCGCTGCGAACCCTGCGGGAATTTAATCCGATCTCTGAGCCAGAGGGTTTGCTGCCACAACCAGACCCGTTCAGCGAAGAATAGGGGCAAAGATCTTCAGCATAGGTATAATATGCACATACATGTGTGTGTGTGTGAGTGTGAAGATTTGCATCTTGCTTGTTTTTCTTATGTACGATATGCCTTTAGCTAACTTTCAATCATGCAAATCCTTCCAAATCGATCTAAATCGATCTTCTACATCGGGGGTATCACCCATCTGCCGGGCCATCTATGGGAGCCAAGGCATCCAAACTGACGTTTGGCACGGAAGCATAAAACACTGCAGGTGTTGGACGTGTCCGCATTTCTCTTAAGTTGCAACTGCATTGGAATATGTTGAAATGCTGTTAGGCTGTTAGGCCCTCCTTTCTACTTTCTGCAAGCCTCATACCAGCCAATTGTTCTGAAGATTGGAGCAATGTAATCCTTCCCCGACTCACGGCCGTCCAAATTATCACAACGCCTAGGCTGTCTCAACCATGGTCTTTAACCACTGAACCTTTTAACAAGCTGGTCATGCCACCATGGCTTGCATTCCTTGATTCCTTGCAATCTAGGCATATACCAGTTTGTCTGGAAATAGAGTGCTCCCAATTCGCCTGGTTTATCATCATAATCCCCGTTAAATGACCATGAATGCGTGGTATACCCATATTCAGACACACCCACAACTACTCTCCGGGTGATGTGAACATGTCAAAATGTAGGTCCTTTCGTGCATGTGCTGGACAGCGCTGAGCAACTGCAACCTCAGCAAAGCTGCACTTAGCGCATTGATGTGGTTAGTTTGGGTCAGCAGTCTTCGCAACCATAGGACCACAGGGGTCATTTCAATCTGCCTCTGGTTTTCACCTTCCAGGAATGTTGGGACGGAAAAACTCACATGTCGTGGTGTCATTTTGGTGGCTTTGAGATGGCAATCCAGTCCCCCTTTGACAAAACTAGATACAGTACCCAGAATAGATCCAACTAACCAGGCTTCGAGGGTGGCATATCCCATCGCAGTTCTCACGCAGTTCAGTATCATAGAGGACTTGACGAAACTTCCCAAAGAAGTGGATACCGGGAAGCGACATGTAAAAGTATAAAATTGAAGGCAGGGAAAAAAAAAAACATATGTATATATATGTGTATGTATGTATATATAAATATATATACATGTGTGTGTGATTATGCATATATTTGTTTATTTATGTATATCTATATATATATATAAATGTGTGCGTTATCTATCTATCTATCTATCTATCTATCTATCTATCTATCTATCTATCTATCTATCTATCTATCTATCTATCTATCTATCTATCTATCTATCTACTTGGTCTGGGATGTAAACAAATACTTGAATTATATTAACATCAGTTCCCGGATGACCTTCTCAGATGAAAATCAAATGATCACAGGCTCAGAAACAAAAAGTTGGCGGTCTCCTGCTCTGTGTGATGCTCCGCATCTAGTATAGCATCATATAGCCTGGCTCTGTCAGACTGGTGCCACAAAGGCAACCCACATCAGTCAACCAAAACACTGAATGAGCTAGCCAACAAATTAGATCTACATCAGATCAGATCAGATCATGTCATATCATATCAAATCATATCATATCATGTCCATGTAAATGTATATCTAAATCTAAATCCACCTGCACAATGTTCCAAACATGCAGCGACACATGTAAATCAGGTAGAAATAGTCAGGGTGTGACTGACATCCCATCATACCTTTTCACGTCACTGGAAATCCAAGTTTCAAAACCACGGGCCCATCAGAATATATCGAAATCGTCCATGCCTGCCGCCCGTGGCATACTCTAAAATCTCCTTGGCCGAAACGGGTCGCATGCGGCAGGGATGATCAGGCTGGAAGGAGGAGTGAAAGGGCTTCACCCCGGATTACCTTGTCTCATGTGCTACATTTGAAAGTCGATATTCTCTTTTCAGTGTGATCTCGCGGAAGCATAAAAGCACAACTCTTGACTCTTGAGGTGTTGAAATCTACAGCACGACACCTCTGGCAGATTGACCGGATTAAGCTTTCCATCAACATCGCCAGGAGGCATAGAAGTAGCCATTGTGAATGAAGCATTCCTGGCGTAGGAAGGAAATAGAACACTCATCCCTCTTTGGTCCCCACTAGGCTGTTCCGGGAAAATGTCTGGGTGAGTTCAGTCTCAGGTATCAGACAAAATCTAAGTCTCCTGACAGCTATGCATGACTCAGCTACTTTGTTCGGCAGCCAGTGGTCTACCAGTATCTAAGTTTGATGCCCAAAATCATCGAAAACGAAAACGCACTCCATCATGAAAGATCCATGTCCATCGAAATTTGGGGCACTGAATTTGCTATGACATCTTTTTAAAAAGAACACCTGCCCCTGCCTGCAACTTGATGATGCTGGGATGGGAGCAACACGCATCAAGCATGATAGCCTCGCCAGGTCCCATGGGATGACATCTTGCGGCCTTTGGGAGATACGCCGTTCTGTCCTCCCACGGGACTACGGGGTCAGAATGAAATATGTCTCGGATGACCCTAGGATGACCCTAGGATGACCCTAGGTAAACGAAGCGAGCCCTAATCCATCTACAATACAATGCATGATCTAATCTAACCCCTGTAGCAAGCCGAATCAGAACCACTGCCGATCCCACCCCGTGGCGCCTGCTGTTTGATCAACTCGGGTGAGCGATCATGTTTGGAGCTACGATCCATCTTCCTGGCCGCTATGGATCTGTGGATAGTTGAAATGTCAAACTTGGGGCGCCAAAATTTACCCACCCAGTTAGTTGAACAAAGCCCTGGACTGTAGCCAAGCCACCGCAGGTTGTGTTGCTTACACGCCATCAATTTCTCCTTGGTGTGAACATGACCACTGAGGACAAGTGAGAGCAAATGCCCACAAATGTAGCAAAAATGGGCCCAAGATCTTGTACTGCCAGCTGGTTACTGGTTCATATGGACAGGAATTAATTTGAAAGGAAACCTGCCAACAACCCATCCGTTTCTCTGCATTGAGTTGCATGTTGGGAAGCCACCGTCAGTTTGATCGCACCATTCTTCCGAATATGGAACGTAGGACCAGGCAATTCAACAATCCAGTTCAAGTGTGCCATATATATATATGTATATATATATATATTTATTTATTTTTGACATGGAACCCGAACAATGGGTTTGGAATATGATTTTCCTGTAGGATATGGCCTAGGATTGTTTTGGCTTCGTCGTGTTAGGAAGTGTACCGGTGTAGCCATTGAAGTAGGTGCTTCCTAATGTATTGCCAGGTGCGCATCCACCCAATATTGGAGCAGTCCACTGTTTGTGTTGCGTTGGTGGCATGGACTGTCAATCAAGCAAGAGCCATTCAACATTATGATCTCACAAGACTCATAGGCCGGCTTTGAGCCCATTCTTGTTAGAGGCATTTCTAATTTGATGGCCCCCAAAAAAATCAAACAATATTCCCATTAAAACCCTTTACGTTGNCTCATAGGCCGGCTTTGAGCCCATTCTTGTTAGAGGCATTTCTAATTTGATGGCCCCCAAAAAAATCAAACAATATTCCCATTAAAACCCTTTACGTTGAGTATAAATTCTTGAAATTTCCTAGTAAATACCTGGAAAATCCTTCCAAATTCTTCAGATTTCCCTGTTAAATCCTGAATTTCCCACAACAAATCCCAAGCTTAACAGCTGTTGGCTCAATTGTTTTCTCCTTATTGTCCCTTGTATCCGACAAATCCTGGCACCACAAGCCTTGCCACTGCCTCTACTCCATGAAAACACAAAAAATAAGTTTTCAAAAGCCCATAAACAATCTTTACAAGCCCCATGAAAATCCAAGAAACAAAATACGATTTTGCGGTCCAACCAGACGCAAACACCACAAAAACTTACAAAGAAACAAAAAAATCTGCAAAAAACTTCTAAAAATCCTACTTTTGGGCCAGCCAGGAACAACCCTTCTTGTAAGAATCCTGTAACAATCCTGCACAAATCCTGTAAAATTCCTCCAAAAATCCTGTAAAAATCCTATTTTTGGGCAAGCCAGGAACAACCCCCGTAAAAATCTTGTAAGAATCCTGTAAGAATCCTCCAAAAATCCTGTCAAAATCCTGCAAAAATCCTGTAAATGGGGAAAGGCTGCCAGAGCAAAAAATTGCATGTCCCATTCAAAAATTGCCATGTAAACAAAACATACAGTAACAAATTCCGCCCAATTTTCTCCAGAATGAATTTCAAAAACATAATCTGGGGGTAAAGAACATTTCCCTGGCGCACCCTTTCTTTTGGATGTTGGCTTTTGACCCAAAACCCACAGTCAACAGGCTTTGTCAAGACCCCTGAGTGGCTTCAGAACATCAGAAGGGCAGCATAACCTTTAAAACTCCAGAGGAAACCTGAATTACCCCAAGAAAAACAGAAGTATCCCAAAGAAATTCCTTGGGGTTGCATTGGGATTGATATGGATTTTTCAAGGTTTCCTCAGGAGTGGAATGACAACAAGAACGCCCCTAAGAAGNGGTTGCATTGGGATTGATATGGATTTTTCAAGGTTTCCTCAGGAGTGGAATGACAACAAGAACGCCCCTAAGAAGTATCCCCCAAAAGCCACCCTAAGAGTACCCCCAAAATCATCAATGTTTGTTTGGGTTTTTCTCTTAAACACCAACCAGATATTGGGGCTTCCCCAGGTCTGGAAACCTCATCAAGCCTCCATATAGCCATGGGATCTTCTTAGCCACAAAGTGGCTGCTCGCCTAGGAGGGTCGCTTGCGCGTGACTGGACTTGGTGGCCGATCCTTAGTGCTTGGAGAGGCTGGGAACCAAAATACCCTGGTTGTGGAGATCTACACGAATTTCTGTAACTATAGGGTACCGCAAATTCCACGTCACTTGATCATCATTTTCCCTTTTGTCATGGCCAGTCGGGGGGGTGTATTGTTGCTACTCTTCAACTGAACAACCCAGGGGTCTATTCGCCCTCAGTCGATCTGCTAGTCACCGAATGCAATCGATATGTATATGTCTTGATACATACACACACAATAATATATATATATATATACACATAGTCCCATCTTTATGTACATATATATATGTACTGTATATATATATATATATGTATGTATATACAACTATATATATATATATATACGATCTCATTTGTTGTCCACACACGTGTAGGATTGTTTGACACTATCTTGTTCACCTCCAGCGCTCCAAAAAGGCGGCGCTCCAACCGGAACGCTCCGTTGGGACTCAGACTGGGGGCTGGGGGGGGTAGATGCGGATGTTCATTGGATTGGTTTAAGGGAAGAGATGCAGGAAACCCTTATATTTGAATATATTTGATGGGGAAAACCCTGGTTTCCTGTAGATTTTCCCTTCAACCAATCCAGTGAGATGTTCATGTCCCACCATATTTCGGGTATAAATGCAACCTTTTGGAAGGTTCTGGGGGATTATCCATTTCTGTTCACCATCAAACAGTGATGTTTACAGTCACCAGTCCAAAATGGGGAAATGTCGGCTCAAAACCCTTTGTAGCTGGTCAGACCCTCTGTTTGTTTCTTGGAATTCTCTAGGGATCCCTTTAGAATACACCCATGTATACCCATGTTGTACCTGTTTTTATTGGTTACATCACTGAGATCCCCTTTTGTTTTGTCATCAGCAGCTTCCCACGACAGATACTGGAACTGGGACCCTGAGATGGGACTGTCCACTTGTGGAGTTTCTTCGATTTGGTTGAATCCCATCTTGATTGTTGCTTAACCCCATAGAGCTTACCATATAAATTTGTAGCACATTTCAAGTTTCCGATCATTTGGGCAGCATAATGTCAAGTGCGGATTTGCCCATTCCCCCCATGAATTTCCCATGTTTGCTAAAAGCATCAACTAATCTTCATATTTGGTTGGTCCGATCACCATCATTTTTACTAGGTGATCCCTTTATTTCCTTGTCACATCTCCATTTTTGTCTACGTGAACTACCCATTTCTGTAGGATAAACATACAGACAGAACATGACAGAACAAGTTGTGCAGTTTAAAACATGCCCTTTCTGGTTGGTGGACACTTCACGCAGGTATTCTCGCACAAGTCATGGCTCCCAGTGTGTTGGTTGACGTTGGAGATGAAAACTAGTTTGATATACCATGATTGCCCAGCAGTTCACCTACTTCTAAATAAACAAATTTGATCCAATTCGACCATGTTATCAGAAAATCAACTACATAACTCCACTGCTTTTCTGTTGATGAACTCCTTTTTGAGCTGGTAAAATCCCATAAAAAGGTGCAGGTTCAATCCCCATCGCTACCTCACTAGCACCGCTTCCAGGTGGAGACGACGGGGTTCCTTTCGCGGCTGGGATCTGCCATGACTTCCTTGTGGAGCAGCCAAGTGCAGGTGCCGCGTTGCGGTGGTTGCGGTGGGTGTTCCCACGACATCACCGGGGGGAGACATTTAGAAGACACAACGCAACGATTTTACGGGGAAGAACTGGAACCTCTAGAATTTCTTTTTTGCCTAAGAAAGATGGGAAATGAACAAAATGGATTTAAGGTGTTAACCAACTATTTGGTAGTCAACCATGGTTCTTTGAGATGTGTTTCTTCTGGCATCAAATTCTCCACAAAACGGGTTCAATAGGTTGGTTGGTTGGTTGCCATGCTGGAGACGGTTGGATTGCCAGATTAGGAAAAACGTTGATGTCAGGGGTATAGCAACCCTTCAAAACATAGAATTCCAATACACCCTTTAAAACAGTGATGAATTATGATGAATTACTGTTTGTATTTTTTTGGGGAGGTGCTTTCTTTATTTGGGCACAACCATCCGATCGAGCGAGCTGCGTAGGGTGATCATAGGGTGGGCCGCAGCGTTGGTGAAAGTTCTGAGGTTCTTTTGATTAGCCACAGAGTTTTTACCCTCTGGCAATGGCTTAGCTATTGAAAATGGACCATTTATAGTGGATTTTTCCATTAAAAATGGTGCTTTTCCATAGCTATGTTAGTTTACCAGAGGGTAGTGGGGATCAACAGTGTTTTTTTCAACCAACCTGGTGGAAAAAACCAACGAGCATCAATCGTTTGGAGAGCCCCTCCCTGCAATCTTAGTTGCAACTCGATGATATAGCAGAGGTAAAGTCCGCACATGTTAATCGACATTGCCCAACATCAATCCTATCCCAAGTGTATTCAATTGATTTTCACTATATCCCGAAATGAATGGTTGGATTGCTAGACCGAGATACAAGAAACACACGCGGTTTCGTCTACCACAAACCCACTCGTCAAGCTATAGTTGTACATAAACCATGTTAAGTCTCAAACTATCAAGAAAATCAACCATAAATCCCTTATGTTTATCAGTTGAAGTAGCTATGTTCCTTAGTGAAATCCCAATAAATCAGCATGTGTCTTGGTTAAAATGAAATCCCCATGAAATCCCAATTGTTCTGTGTAAAATGCGTTGAAATCCCCATAAGAAATCGTTGGTCAACTCCCCGGGGTGCAGCGGATGGATTCGCGGTGGCCAGACCCCCACCTTGGTGAGTGCTGCGGGTGCATCGCATCTGGCGGGGCAGAGCATTCAGAGCGAGGCGGGGGGAAGTTTTGGAGGATGCTTCAAAATGAAGTCCCTATGGATCCAAGTACCTTTGGGGTTGATTAGGAAATTTAGGGGGTCAAGTATTTAGATCCATAGGGTGTGTAATTAATGTCCTCTCGAAAATTAACAGTTTAGACCCTGAAAACAATCCATATTTTAATGGAAAGTAATCTTCCAACCCGGATGAATGCCAGGGTCTATGTGAATTTACCAGAGGATCATCTATAATATACAATATATAACTATGACCCCCCCAAGATCAGTGGTTGAGCTTGTCAAAGATCAGTGGTTTTCTTTGTAGTCCAAAATATTCCAGATGATATGTACATATATATATATATATGTATTTAAATATAGAAACATCATGAAACATCACAATGTATAAAGCTAAAGTAATGTGGTAAACCCAATGATAAACCATCCCTTAAATGACCATAATTGAGTGATATTAAGTGGGATTCCAATCATCGCCAGATGGTAGGTTTATGGCATTGGGTTTCCCACATTTTAACTATATGTCAAAAGAGATAGAGGAGTTTGAAATCTGGACATGATGGAGGAAACATCACTTGTCATTATACAATACCCCTTGGTTTGGGACCCTTACCATGTTCATGAGTACTTGGAGGGCCTAAGTACCGTATATTCAATCAATTACACATCCCATGAAATCCCACTAAATCCTACTATATCCTAGTATATGAACATTGACTGTCATTACATCCCATTCAAACCTTTACGATAATCCCATGAATTCTCATCAAATCACAGATCTCAATGGTTTGTAGGTTAAATCGCACTAACTCCCATTGATTCCCCTTAAATCTTGTGAAATCATGTTAAATCTCGTTAAATCATGTTAAATCTCGTTAAATCATGTTAAATCATCGTTAAATCGTTGCTTGCCACATGTTTTCCACAGCTGACCTTTCTTCGACGAAGTGTTTAAAACCACCAGGACGATGTCCTACACACGTCCGGTTCGCTGAATGGATCTGGGAAATCGATGGAAATCGGGTATATGTCAAATGGGAACAACAGCAAGGAATATTTGAATACACATCCTCTACCAAAAAAATACTTGAATTGAGTTGTAGAATACCATATTGTAGATGAGCATTTTTTTTTTGCTAGACCAATGACATCTCCACAATGAATGCAAATATTAATCGATGTGGTATATGCTATTGACAAACTCGTGGAGTTGCATTGGATATCATTGGTATATGAAAATATACCACAGAAATCTATATTCTCCTTGCCTGGTCCAGGCTGTCGATTGCATCAAAATGTTGGGTATTTGAGACTCAAATTCAAGACCTTCACACACATATGATGCGTTTCATATGTCCGAACAAATTCTTGGATTGACTAGTCAACGTCATAAGGGTACGTATGCTTGCGTAGAATCCCGCTTGGCCGACAGACCAAAGGTGATCAACACCTTTATAATCAGAGTCGGGTTTGTTTCAAAATATTGTACAGTGGTTCGCTCTACCCCAAATTCATCCAAATTCCCACATGTTATTATCACGCTCCCCATCAAGATTGCAATGTTGTTGGATGATATTCCCAAATTTAGTGGGCAAAACCTCGCAAATTACTTAAACCAAAAACTAAATGTAATTGTCCACTACTTTTTCCACCCCATGAAGTTGTGTCCCATTGTACCATCTTTATAGTTGATACGCGTGCGTAAAACATCCTATTTTTCTGGATCAACACCAATCATTGGTTTGTCATGTGTGGCCATTGAAGCGCTGAATGCTCCAAAGAAAATGAGCGGCGGCTGCTCGGTGGGTCACCCCACGAATCCTAAAGTGGTGTGTCTTTCTTGTTAGGGGGTTATACCCGCAGAAATTGATTAGTTACTCGAAACAAATACGAACATTTTTTTCTGGAGGTGATTCCGAATCAAGTTATCATAGTACTTCAAAGAACACCTGGAGAATGACTGGGGAATATTTGGACAACACTAATTATAGGCAAGTATTATGCTTATATTCGTAATTATTGGTGTTCTCCAAGTCGTATCCAAATGTTTGTCAAAAACAAATCGGGGTTGTCCAAAATTTAGGTACCCCCAAATCATCCAAGGAAACTCAAAAGAAAAAACGCGTTCCAACTGGGAAATTAATGGTAATTAAATGGTCATAGACAACTGGGAAACTCACCAACTATAGGGTTAATAGTAGATTTTTTACAAAAGGTTTACCAAGACAACTGGGAAACTCCATCAGCTCCAAGGCCAGACCTTCCCAGCTTTGGCAAACACTTGAGCCAGGCGGCCGGAGTTGTGCTGGGTCCAGCGGAGGGATGTCTTGGGGGATTCAATCATCAACGGAAATTGCATATAAATGGGTAAATTCCTATATTTTACAATTTACAATATTTTACATAAGTATAGATATAAATAGTATAGAACATATAAGTAAATGGTTACACGGTAGTATTGGGCGTTATTTTTTGCGCGTGTTTTTGGGGCTGCTAGAATTCTGAATCCATGTAAATCCAATCACAAAGCTTCTTTA
>BGPT01003301.1:14708-27778 GCA_003297045.1 Symbiodinium sp. clade C Y103 | reverse complement strand
CTTGGGAACCTTGCTTGGGAACCTTGCTTGGGAACCTCTTCTGGGAACCTTGCTTGGGAACCTTGCTTGGGAACCTGTTCCTGGGAACCTGGGAACCGGGGAATCAGTATTTTGGCTGCTCCGACCTGCTCCGAGACCTTTACTATAGCTGAAGACCCCAAGCTTACGCTGTTGGGGAAAAACGAGCAAAGGTACATACACAGCTCAGAATTCGACCTGACAGGTCTAGACCATGATGATCAATCGATTTTTTGGGATGCACCAGAAGCTACAATGAATGGGACCGGCACTGGGGTCGAAAGATGAAGTACCCCAAAGACCATACAGTAGCTGCACAAACTACAACATTTCAAAGATTAAAGAACTATTATGTTTGGCCGATTTGAACATTTCTCATGAGTTCAGTCACTCATGTTGTCAAAAGTGGTTTCATGTTCAACCCCAAAGCTAAGGCTTACAGTAAATCAAAAAACTGTCTATTCTTTAAAAGTGTTCCCATCTTTCAACAACAGTTTATGATTCAAGACAGAAGTGGAAGACGTTTATAAATTCATAATTCTATATGTAGTTCTCTCTGGACACAATTTTCAACCAATTCTCAAGCGATGTCCGAAACATTTACAATTCCCAAGATTTCCCAAGCAATGTAGAAAAAACGTTAAGGTTCCGGCTCTTCTCAGGAATGAACCCTGGTCAGGGAGAACAAAATTACATCTGCTGAAACGCGGCCTGAGACCTCCAAACCTTTGGGGCGTTCAGTTGGGATGACTTTTATGGGTATATACTATACGGTTACATTTAAAATTTAAACCTCAATAAGTTGGGATATAATAACCACTATGACTATAACCCCTAGAACATCCCAGAACTATGATTCTGTATCCATTCAGAACTGGAACTGCACCCCCAAGTAGTCCTCTTGTGCGATAAATCGGACCATCTGCCCTCGTCTTCCCAGGATAGGGCAACAATTTCTTTTAGGAACTCTATCAAAGGCATTCATAAAATTTAGCGCTGTGCCATTGGCAATATGTGGTTTTTTTCCCTCTAATCTGATGGGAAATCCCTGGCAACCCCTATCTGATGGCCCGCCTTGGTGGTCGTCGTTGCCACCGTCTCCTTGGAATTTTTGCGGACCAATTCCTGGCAAAGCACTGAACTCGGTCCGTTCCCATCAAACTGGGGGGTTCCTTCTGTTAGTAGATATGGCTGCTGGATGAAAACTGTATTTAGTCATTTAGTGACAGAACTGGGGACCCTCACCTTGTATATTTTTTGGATCTTTTTGGAGCCTTCCATCTTGGAAACATGTCACGGATCCGCGGGGTGTTGTGGCCAAACCTGCGATATAAACACATCATACAGAGGAGGCACAGGACCCTGCACAAATGCCAACGCGGCAGTGGGCTGACAGGCCACCAGAACCATGGGGATCTTTCTAACCCAACATGCGAACCGTTGCCGGCAGCACGGTATCATCAAGTCGACCCAAACTGATGGATCTCTTGATGCTGGCAGCACAGCCCATGCTCCGTTCCTGCAAAACATTTTTTGCAAAACCATGACCATGGAAATAGCGATGGCCGGTGGTGCAAGTTACAGGATGATATCTTATTGCATCCCGAAGAGCAAAATAAACGTTTCTGTGTGTGTGTGTCTGCTCGTGCATGTGTGTTAATGCGTTTTCATATCCATTTTGTCAAGAGACATTTGCCATACCTTCACAAATCACTGCAGTCGGCAAACATGAGAAACACAAAGCATACATCTGATGTGTGACTCCAAGAATCCCCGGTGCGATCCTTGTCGGCCACCTACCCTGGGTTTGCGCGCGGCATTGCCCATACTTGAGCCAAGAAACACGGGAGTAACGGAAACTATGAACTGAAACACGGACCCTATGGCCCTGTGGTCATTCCACGAGGGGACAGGCTTGAACTTGTTGCAGATGTTTTCCTCCCATGTCACGCTAACATAAACTCCCACATCCAGTGTTTTTCTGGGTTGGCATCGTTCTGACCTTTAAAATTTTTTAGGAAACTTAAATGGTTGTCTTCTCCTTCCTTGATGCAACTTGGGGTTCACTGCATTCACATTAGCAGGTTGTACTTGGTATGGTATGGTGTGCGCTTCAAAGTTCCAGGCTGTGCGTTCCAGATCCGTTATCAAGTTGTTTTCGGAGTTGCACAAAACCTAGTTTGCACCCTTCACATTTTCTCCGCGGCAGGCTCAAATTCTCAACATGGCGTGGTGGTCCTTGCACTGTTTTCATCTGTTCAAAATGACCGCGCCTCACAGCAACATGAGTTTCAGCCTTTGCAAGTTTGCGATCGTTGGTTTCAATAGTCACGTCAAACTCTGCTTCCTAGTTGCTGCACTTGAAATGGTTCGCTTGGTATTTGGGGGAAGGATTGCAGCTGGAAATAACAGCGGTGCGTTGCCGTCACCATGGCCACCGTTGCCCAATGCCGCCGATCCAAGAAAAACGTGAATTTTTGTACGGGAAGTGTTCAAGAATCTGGACTTGCAAACCTGCCGTTGAGGTGGTGTGGTGTGGGGAATAATCTTCGCTTTCATTTGTCAGGTGCCGTTACCATAGACATGACATATTCACATTCATGAAACAATGCAGTAGTGGGATCTGGGTAGGGTGGAATGGGGTCGGGTGGGGCAGTCACTTTACAACGTGATAGCATAAATTAAACCACCTCGACGCTACAAATGCGCGCGCACCGGATGTTACTTCAGACACGGGTTAGGGTTGGGTTGCGTCATGTAGTTTGTTGGACGCAACAGGCGCAATTCCTTCTGGCGGCCGTAGGGGTCGAAAATATTTTGTACATGTGCATGCTGCAAATGACCGGGGATATGATATTTTCAATGAATTGGCAAATCTCTTCCTTTCGAAATGGAAATCAACAATGCTCAATGTTAGTTGAGACCTCTTGCTTCTTCTCGCCGTCTCACCCATGCGTCCGCCAACGGTTGATACGATACAAAGGTGTTGCGGAATTATTTCGTTCAAAGGAAGAAAACGCATTTTTTTTCCATAAAAATTTTCACGGTCTGCGACTCCAGGTTTCAAAGTTTGCGGCCCAAAAACGGCAGTACGCTGCCACGGCTCCAGCGGCCGGAACACTGTTGCTGCTCTGGTGGTGGTAGCATGCAGAGGGCTTTTGGATCTCAACGGAATGTATGTTGCTGCACGTGCTACAGTTTGGTGTTAGCAAGTTTGACATAAATTCAAGCAACTTCGGCTGAACTTGGACGGATTTGACCCCAGTTTCGGCCAACGTTGGTTCCAACATGCTGCATCTTGGCCCCAAGTTTTACCCGTTTGGAATCAACTTCGGCCCAAGTTAAGCACATAGCGTCAAAATGGGGGACCTGGCCGGTCCAATACAAAAAGCGTCAAAACGCGTGTTTTCAGCACTGTCTTGTAGATGTTTTTGTGTTCATGCCGTTTCGTTTTAAGCAATGGTTCCGCTTTTGTGTCGATGTTAGGCCCATCTTGGCGCGGCGCGCTCCTTTCCTCTCTAGGTAATGCCCTGGGTGCGAACGGTGCTCGTTGACCAGCGATCCCACTATTTTCTTAGAAGCGGATCATCATGTAACCCAATTTTCAATTCACCAAATCCTACATTCAGTCATAAAAATACGGGGAACCCTTCAAAAAAACGAAGGTCTCTCCACCTGTTCCCGGGCGATCCATGGATCATGGTTGTTCTTGGTTCTCAACCTGGCTTTGGTCAACCATCCTGCTTCCACCGCGCGACATATATCCACCCAGGGGGTGCACATTGGAAGGGCGCATATTTTCGAATTCCGCCGAGGGCAGGTGGAGAATAGTTCATTCCAAGAGATGTGATGGGTCTGAAAACGGATCAATTTATACGAACAGGAAATATGTTGGTTCCAAAATATCTTGCCATCCCCTTCACCAGGGGAACAAAATGTTTTCCTATTTTTTTAAGTGAAATTCTGATTGCCTGATTCTGTGGACAAAAAAATCGATTCTTGCTGCGATGCTTGCACAATTCTCGAATTATAAAGGCCACAAAAAACTCTAGTGGCCTAGGTAGTCAGGGAGCCAAACTGTTCGTTCACGGATAGACGAGGTTGCCTGCACGACCTCTCTATAGTGAAACTGTGGTTGAAAAATTGATACTCAATTTTTTTCAGGATATCATTTTGCGCGTAGTTCTAGCGGACATGATGTCGCAACCAACATGCCCCACCACCAAACCGATCAACAATTTCCAACATGATGAACCGCGGCTTCTAAATTAATTACTGCTGCCGAACCCACAGAGATAGAACACAGTGGCTGGCACCGTTTCATGTGTTGCAATGTGTGAAGGTTCGGCCAGGATGCAGGGGAAAGAAACGGCGGGGCACAAGCAATGGCGACCATCCCACCCCGACCTTCGGCCAATGCCGTGGCCGTGCCTTGCATTTCTGAGCTTTTGTAGGGGTTTCCGTGCCTTCACGAAAGGATTGAAAGCCGTACGTTTCCAATCCACTTCCAAAGGTGACTCGGACTCCGGGCCTACCATGATATATGTAAGACGGGAGAACGTATGACTCATGAAGTCGGACGCTCCCAGTGTGAGATGTTCATCTGGGCGAGGTGGGTCGGACAGTGGGATCCTTGACTCCATTGTTTCATCTTCCGAGCGCGCTGCTATACGTGTGCGCAAATTTTGTCGGGCAAGTGTTGCTGTTCGCTGTGAAGTGCTATTGGGAACGACGAATTTTTCAGTCGCCGTGTGTGGCTGATACACTGATATACTGCCACTGTTTGCGACGATTGACATCAAAATGTGCGCTATCTGAATATTGCTCTTTTTGGTGCATCTCGCTGCACCCCTACATGGGCCACCCGTGGGCACCTCTTGGCACTTCTGCGGCACCTGTGGAAATATGATATCGGTTGCGGGAGCCTGCGATGGCTACACAAAAAATGATAGCATGCGCACTGGAAGTGGAAGGGGCCCAGAAATTTTGTTTTGCTATGCAACTTCACTATCTCAGGTACGAGTATCAATGAGTATAGGACTGTTTCTTTAATTGGTTTAATTTAATTCGTTCCTGTATTTTCAGGTTTCAGCAAGGGGTATGGCAATAACCCAACAAGTGAAACCAATCCGTTAAGCTAGCGGGCAAGCTACCTTTTTGACTCGATCCGCNCCTGTATTTTCAGGTTTCAGCAAGGGGTATGGCAATAACCCAACAAGTGAAACCAATCCGTTAAGCTAGCGGGCAAGCTACCTTTTTGACTCGATCCGCAATGCTACAAGTATTGCTATCATACATGGTGTTTTGAGTGCATGTGCAAATACANAATCCGTTAAGCTAGCGGGCAAGCTACCTTTTTGACTCGATCCGCAATGCTACAAGTATTGCTATCATACATGGTGTTTTGAGTGCATGTGCAAATACAGTTCCCCCGCAGGGTTGCACATGGGGCCAAACCATGTATATGTCGTATGAAAACAATTAACGCGGCCACATTTGAATACGAACGACACATAGCCAACGCAATGCCACCGATCAGCAATTCTCGGACACCTCCGCAGCACCTTTAGCAATGTAGTAAGATTCCCGGTACTTCTTTATCAACATGAATTACTTACGGTATGGAAAATTCGTGTGACGCTGACATGCTGGGTGGACATTCACTTCCGGAAACGAGTTTAAAAAATTGCGAGATTGCCACTATACATGTTGGGTCAAGATATTGTACCTACATGGGATGCGTATTTCATATTGTTTGAACACATTGTGTTTTTGGTGTTTGGTCGTATATATTTGCCAGTTCGGTCTTCGTTCCGCGCTTGTCGCTTTGGGGGGTGGAATATATCAGTAAATTGTACAAAAACGCAAAAATTTGGTTAAACAATTTTGGATGCATCTATGACACGCGTTTTCGGAGAAACACGATCTGCTCAAGAAAAAACAGCACGTTTCATCAATTGTATATGAATGTTCGTTTCATTGCTCCACGTCCCAATGGCGGTTTTTTTTAAGTCACGCACTTCCCAATGCAGCACGCCAACGAGCCTGGTAAACTTGGAGCGCCAATTTGTTCAACAAACGTCATTTCAAACATCCACGTTCCCAGGGTCCATTTTTTGTTTCCCTATTTTTGAAAATGTTTTTTTCCAAACATTGATCCTCAACGTGCGTTTCACAAATGCTCATCCGCCATGGAAATGAGGATTTGTTTGCTAGCTTTTTTTTTGTCCAACAAATATTGCATGGCATACTTTCATACATGTCTAAATATGTGATGTTTATGTTCAAATTAATTCAAGTGTCTTTCGTAACGAAGTGAAACTGTAAGAAATATACAAGAAAATTTCCGCAAAAAAAAAATCTACATGAGAAACATTAAATATGCAATACGCAGTGCATATGCTTAACATGTTCATAATTTCAAACCCATGTATCTCGGAATGTCACATCGTTTAGTAAAGTTACCTCGTACGTTCGGTGCTTATGGTCGCCAAATGATTTGTTTGAATTAGGACATCTGATGAAATGCTGATTTTCGTGCCCCGGGGAAGGAGGGGTCCTGTTGGTGCCCCTCGAACCATACAGTGGGAAGAGTCGCAAAAAAGATCCTATATTTTTGCGGGGAGTCGCCCCGTTTTCAAATACAACCGATGTGCAACCAGCATGAAATTACTGTGTGTGAAAAAATTGGCATTAAACATTGTCGTTGCAAAGGATGGTACAAAACCAAGTGTTGCGTCTTAGCGGCAACAAATTTTTGCACGAACGCGCATGTAGTTGAAATGGCGTAGCATGATGCAAATGTGCATTTGCAAACTGGTTTCGTTCAAGCGGGGTTGCATCAAATCTGTGTCGAAGAACAACTTGTGAGATGGGCTAACGGTGAGGTGGGACTGATGAATCTGGAGTTGGCAACGACGGGCAACTTGACCGTGGAAATGCAGGTTACAACACGGCAGCGAACGTTGTACACCGGTGATCTGGTACATGCCCGTACTCCGATGCGGATGACGTTGCACTGGCTCTTCTGCTGTCGCTGGTGAACTCGCACGCACATGGATTGCGGGAAAAAATTGCCTCCTGAATTTTCGAATTGAACCCAAACATGTCAATCGAAAAGGGTTGTTCCCAGATATCCCATGATGCTTACCTATCCCTGTCAGACTGCACCATCCAACCCTTGTAATGAACAGTGGGAAAATGTGGAACACGTGCTGTGGCTGGAAACGGTCACTTGGCATCAGCGCCAGGATGCAAACCACGAAGCATCGCACACTGTTGCGTGTTCCAATATAATGGATGAAACGTGTGAACGACATGAAACATTGATTGGATCACGATGTTTTCCGTTGGTTGAAACAGGTATTGTTTTGGGAATTGCTTGCTCCAAGACGCATCGGGCAGCCCACGAACAAATGGAACGCAATGTTTCAACAATTTTGCCGCTGGAAATGTCTGGGTGGTTGGAAGGTCGAAGCGTTGGATGATGAATCTTGGAAAGAAACTATGTCGTGAGTTTGTGACCTCCGCCAACGGCAATTAGATATTTCTCTCCCGCTTCAGTTGTGTCACGCCTGTGCCCAAGACCGGCCGCCCACTTCAATTCAATTCAATTCAATTCAATTCAATTCAATTCAATTCAGTTCGGCTCAATGTTTTCCATGCTCATGTTACTAATATCCTGCATCATGTAATGTGCCTGATGTAATGGTTGGAGTACAGTTGTTTGCTCAAAAACTGTGGCGCAGGCTGATTTTGTTTGTCGTCCCAGTTCTGTTTCTGTTCGCTTTGGTGCTGCGTGCCGCTGTGCGAATTTTCCGTGCCACCATCTTTTGCCTTGTTTGTTGGTGTGGCCGTTGATTGTTCTTGTTATTACCGTCCATGTCGGCCCAGGCGTGGAGATGATGTTTTCCTTTTTTGGGGTTTGCCTCCTACGAACGCAGCCTTTTGCCAACTGCGGGCAACCAAACCTAGTGTATGTCATCCAAATTGCGAAAGCACACTGTCCTCTTGGGAGTTATGGCGTGGCGGATGGTTGCATATACTTTGTGGTTTTACTCTGGTTCCGAACTCAGAAGTTTACATTGCAGAAACCCTCGTTTGGATGTCAAAACTATAAAGGAAAACAAACCTTGCAAAGCAAAGGCTTTGCAAAGGAAACACTCCCACTGGTGGTTGCGAACGTTGCTGTGGAACGAGTTTCACCATGGGCGAGGCGAATGGGATGCAGTGGTTTCGGCCGTTGCCATTGACCGCCAAAAATGCACAAAATCAACTTGGAGCGAAAAAATGTGCTACGACGCAGTTTGTTGTGATACGTTGTCACGTGGCCATGTCCTATTTTTGATGTTCCCTCGCACAAACGGCAAAAAAGAACATAGCTAAGACGCATGGATTCAAGGATTTCCGCTGCATACAGAAGTTTTGGCTGGACCCCGTTGACAATGAAACCATGAACGGTGCAAAAATGTTCCCAATGTGCAACGTTCCGACAAACAGGTGACATGTGTTTAACGCGGGAACCTTAAGGCGCCCAACTTGGCAAGCCTCACTCAATTTCATTAGTGCCATCCGTTCGTTCAGTCGGGCGTTCAATGACTCAATGAAACGGTCATTCTTTCGTTCATTCGCTCATTCCTGCATTCGTTCCACCAGTTAGGTCGATTCTTCAATCAAACAGAAACGAAAATGACTACACGAATGACACCATTTTCAACCGTTCTGTTTACTACAGTTCGTTTTTCAACCGCGTGGGCAATATTTTTTTCCTCTAATGGGAAAAAATGATGATTATGCCAGCACCAATCGATTATATTTGAGACCAGGCGCCCCCTTCTGCTTTGGAATGTTATACGGCAAGGTTTTGGGTCGCAAAGTCCATGATGGAAGATCGTTTGGGACATCGGTACAGACGTCGCCAAGATTAGATTCTAGCCTTAGGGGCGTGCATTTTCTGTGGCATTCAGAAAGCATGATAACATTGATACAAATAAACAATGTAAAAAAAATACCATAAATGGAAATGATGCTGACCATCAAAAGAAGATAAATGTCATGACATGGCTGCACATGGTGATGACTTGGATGCGCCCTTCTTTACACATGTGGACGCTACCAAAGGGCACAAAATAGGCCTTTCAAAATCCAGAATAATTCAAAATACATTGCCATACCCAAATCTTTCAACAGGGTCAGCGTCAAAAATTGATTTATATATTTTTGTTTTTTTTGCTTCAGTGTTTGATTTCCCTGATGATGATGCCACCGATGTATGCATGTGTAATAAATCAAACTTGTCTACTCGTACAAAACCGGAAAGCAAACAATAATGCAATGTTGCATTTTCAGGTTTTCTGTCCGATTTTGGACCTTCAAACAATGATATTCAACCTCGAAACCGTTAAACTACAATTTTGATCCATTTTCACCCCTTCAGGTTCGCAAAATAATTGGGAGTAACTGGGCGTAAACAGTAGACACATCACACCACACTACAATTCTCAATACAGTTTAATGCTAATTAATTACCATTTTTTGAAATTATAACATTTCTTGTTTTGACCCTTGTGCAGTAGCCTTCCCGCCACTGATGATAATTTTAGATGGGTCCGTTCACTTCACCTTTGCGTGGGACTGGGGCAGTCGAAAAATTTAACGTCCATGGCCCAGCTCCCCGAAACCCGCGCATGTTTTCTATTCATATTTTTCCGTCCGATATGCCGTCGATATTATAGGGGTTTGGATTGGGCTGCGTGTCAGACGCTTTGACTTGGCCGGCAGGGTTATGTGTTGGACGCTTCTGACTGTCGGATGGAGGACGAACGCAAATATTTTGATTAAAACAAATCGCAAAAGGGCACACCTTTCCGCGTTGATTTGGTAATCCCTTGACTCCGCATGGTTGGGCATCTTTTGTGTGAATCCCATTACCATTTTTTTTGTTCGTTACCCAAAGAAACAACCGTTTTGTTCCCGAAATCGCGCCACGTTCTGACCGGAACCCTGAGGGAGAAGGAGGCGAGGATGGCGACCATTCCAGGTCAAACCACGCAGTTTGGTGGCTGGAAGTTCAAGGTTCTTTATACCCAAATAGTTGTGGGCCAAATCAAATAAGTTGGATGTTTGATCCCAAATATGATGTCATCAAGTTCATTTTGCGACACAAATGCGACCTTTGACCGCTTTCAATTTTTGCCGCGTGTTGTTCGTGCCGTCTGCTTGGGCCGTTGGGTTGCTATGCATCGAGGTTTCATTGGCCTTGGATATCGTTCTGTCTTAATGAAGGATCATGAAAGGCCTTGGCCCTAAGAAACGATAAAAGCCAATGGCTGCATTTTGTTCAGGAACATGTCAATGTGGACGTTGTTTCATATATATCAAAGTGCACGAACACGCCCTCAATCAAGTAGACGTGGCAATGTCCGAAAAGAGTCCATCCGGACTACATGCGGTGAAGAAACCGCCATAAGATGGTTTAACACATGCTGACACTGCTGATTCATATATTTGATCGTGGCCAGGCTAGCCGTCTCTGCATGGGGTCCCTAGGGATGCTTAAGCAATGGGCTGAAAAGGTCTTGCACTTCCATTTCCAATAGTCAAAATCATTAGTTTGCTGGCAAATTTGGCAATACTCATGTGGTACTTGGTCACGTGTCCTAGGATTTTTCAAAAGTCTGGTGGCAACGTGCATTGGTGAAATGGATGCTCCAGTGAACACTGCAAAGGTGCGCGCTGACTGCAACGCAACTTTTCTGGCACGCTTACACGTATTGGGGCAATAACGAACATGTTGGCACAATTCTGCATCAATGCGGCCACCTGATTTCCATTGGTGGAAAAGTTGGTGTCGACGACTCTCTCGCAAAGTATGACGAAAATGCTGCACGTCCGTGCAATCAGAAGTATCAGGCAGCAGTGAAAAGGTAAAATCCATGTAATCGTGTTTCCATGTCCCTGGCGCAACAGGTGTCCAACCTATTGGTTGTAGCAACTGAGAAATCACAACACGTTGTCATGAACATGACTGCCACTTACGCCGCTGTTTTCCTTGCAACTTCTTTTGAACCAGAAAGAAAGTGTATCACACATGATACGAAAATCGAGATCAACATGATGCCCCCTCAAAAGTTGGTGTGGCCACGTACAACGCTTCAAGCATCATGAAAAGGTTTCAAAACATCTTGCGGAGGGAACCTATGTTTCCAACCAAAAGCAGCTTTGGAAATGCCAACCACTGAGGGAAAGAAAAATTTCCTTTGTGGGTGATGAGATAAAAACGAGCAACGCAAAACTGCAGTGGTAGCAGTGGCTACGCGCTTCTTTTCAGCATCATGCAGGGATCTTTCTTGCGTGCAACGCAGGGATCTTTCTTGCGTGCCACGCAAAAAGGAACCCAGAATTCTAGGCCAGGCGGAAGAAGTGATTTTGGTATCAGCAACAACAAATTCACTCAGCTGGGCTCTTCGTGCAGCATCTTCGTGGAAATACTGTTCTTTATCGGTATTTTCTCGCATCCGAGGATTAAGCTCCATGTCTGCCATGCTTGGGCCGCTTGAAGGCAGCCCTGCGAGTCATTATAGCAAGAATTGTTCTGCCGTCTACGAATGTAACACACGAGACACCAGGTATGCTTTGGGAAGCAAATGTTGGCGCTAAATCCAAGGCCGACATCGCAACCAAACTCCATGGATCTCCCTGTGGGAGAGAACCATTGACCATCTGCGACTCAGGTAATGTTTCACCTGCAAATTGCAAATGTCGTCTTTTGTTGGCTCCACAAGCTAAGGAGCAAAGTGGCCCATTGGTGGGGCATCCCAACACGTCGTAGAACATAAATGGCAAGAGAAGGTTCTGCCATATCAAAAGCAAGCGAATAGTCAAAAGCAGCGACATGCTGTCCCATATCAGCTGAAGAGAGGATGACATCTAAAGCATCGTGGATTGATTTTCCTTTTCTACCACCAAAGGCAGTAGAAGGCCACCAACTGTCGATCCACGTCTGCACACTCGGGCTCCGCCATCTGGCTGTTGCATGCACTCGGTACCATGAAGATAAAACAGCTAGAGACATGGATGGCCTGATCACGTGCACGGACGCCTTTTCAAGGTTTGGGCAGGTGTGTTTGGCGAATATCTTTCCAGATTTGTGGACGTTGTTTCGATCGGCTTTTTGAGCAAGCCAGTGCAAAAAACATGTCCTACAATTTTTTTCATGTGTAAAACGAAACGATTTCTATAAGCAAATCGTCAATTGATGCGGCGACGGTGCACACCATTTGATTCTCTTCTGGCATTAGCCACGAAAATACCGTAGCTAATTGCACACTTAGTACCAAAATCTGAAAGCAGCCGGCAATCCTTTTCATCTGCCGATTGAGCCACTATACACGTAGAGGCATATAGGAGTTGTCATGGTGATATGAACAGATTTATTCTCCTTGAACCTTTGCGCAGATGTCACATGTGCAATCTGATCATGTATGTGTGGTGTCATGCCATGACATGGGTATCACTCACTGCTTCCCACGGCTGCCGGCTGCCGCTGATCACCTTTTTCAATTGGGGGCAATTCGATGCTTCGATCTGTACGGTCGCCCCGTCATAGGCCTTTGAAGGGCTAGGCTGAAAGTACAGGTCGGAAAACACTTCTGGTCAAAAGAAATCCATCATGAAAGGAGCAAACAATCCACATGGAGCCCAGGGTTAGAGAGTTAGTTGCAACTAGTTTTTTTTGCTCGGAAATAGCGCACGCTGGCTCACGGCCTGTGTCACTTTACAAGAAAATGAAATAAAGAAAACACAATGTACAGTGTACAAAGTGATCAAAACGGAAGCGACTACCTCAGCCCGGCTCTCAGAAGTGCTCCACAATGCAATAGAGGCCATCACGAAGGACCTTCTACTTCGCTTGAAAGGTAAACCAACCAAAGCGTGTCATGGAATACCGTGTAGGTCCACCACCTGACCCAATCCTGTGAGGTTGGGTCGGCTGGGGTGGGTTGGGGTTAGGGTTCAACCCTAACCCTGAACTATGGGGGTCTCGGGGGGGG
>BGPT01003300.1:1531-34630 GCA_003297045.1 Symbiodinium sp. clade C Y103 | reverse complement strand
AAGGTCACATAAACCGATACTTGGCCAACAATGTTTGGCTCAAGGTGCCCGCTAAAAGGTGTTCTTAGGCTGTTCATGTCGCTTTGTTGAACACTTCAAACTGCATTGAATCAATTGTACTACACTATCCATTTCTGGTAACATCTTCGCGACCACTGGATTTTACCTGATTTTTGTATTACTGGGTATTTTAGCAGACAAGGGTGCTGCTTCGATGGCCAGTTCACTAGCCCATTTCAAACTGCAAACAGATTCCCTCATAGCCATCCCTATCCAGCCCCATGAAGCACCCACAGTTCCCATCTCATTCTCCCCATTGAACCTGTATCCATACTTGGATGTTCATCCCAGTCACCGAGTAGTCATCATATTGTAGCTATTATAAGCCAGTTCTATATGTGGGAGATGGGTGATTCGTCATTTCTTGGGATGCACTCCCAAGTGGAAATCCATGGTTCTTTCCCTGCCAAAAAATGATCGAAGGACGAATAAATCATGGATTTTCCATCGGATTTTCCACTTTTTTACCCTATGTAATTGAAAGAGATATCTTTGGAAAATCACCGATTTAGCTTCGATGGTACTTTACCTATATATATATATATATATGTATATATATATATATATTACTTTAATGCTGATGTTACACTGTTCAATCGCTATGTTTTTCACATGTTGGTTGCATATTTCTTGCAGGCCAAGAGGCACCGGGCCGCCTTGATGGCCATCAAAAAGGCGCAGGGCACCCTGCAGCGCGTCCTCACCTGGGCCGAAGACTGCGAAGGCCGTGAGGATCCGGCAGTACCTCGGTGCGAAGGTGAAATTCGTGGAGAAAAGGCGGATTTTGTCCCAAGACTTCTCGGAGAAATGGAAAAATTGTCCTCATTTTTCTTCTGCGGCCACTCCATGTCCTATAGACATATGGAATCATATAGATTTACAATCTCTAAAATCTCTAAAATCATGACATTCATATGCCCATATATCTACATCCCCAGTAGTTTGCACATGACATCCGTATCATCTCCGACGCGTGCGCTGCACGAGGTGCGCAGCATTGGCGAGGAGGCGCGCACGCTGCGCTGCGCGGCGCTGGTGGCGGAATCCATCCAGATGGAGCTCTGCCCAGGCGGTTCACGGCGCTTCGGGCGGTCGGTGAATTTCAGCACCTCAAAAAATGGGGGGGGGGTTCTGATGGATTTCATCTTTAGTAGAATTCTAATAGGGTTATATATGGTTACATGATGTTTTTTTGGAAAATATATGGTGGTAAATGTGATTTTAATGGGATTGTATGCTTATTGCGGTCCAACAATAACCAAATTTTAGTCCAAACATACTACGAGGATTCGGGGCCATAGAGTTGCTATTGCACCGACAAAATCCCAGTGAAACCATATCAAATCCCACTAAATCACCATGAATTCCCAATTAAAACGCAACGAAATCGAAACATTTCCCAGTATTTCCCATGCAACCCGCATTAATTCCCAACTAATTCCCATGAAACCTCCTGCAAATTCATGGTGTCCCCAGGCCCCACCCCGGACCCCGTCTCGGGCGGCTACGACGCCCAAATGGCGCCATCGCTCTCGCCCAGTGGGACTCAGGTGGAGATTTCGAGGGAATCAGCTCGGAATTCCTGTTGGGGATGGGATTTACTGGGATTTATTGGCTTTAATTGCGATAGGAATTATATTGAGATTTACTCGGCGTTCAATTTATGGATTTCATTGGGAATTTGTCAGAATTAACATGGATTTAATTTGGATTCCATGGAAATTACTGTAAGTGGCAAAAACTTGGGATGCAAGCGCGATGTAAGCTTGAGGAATTAGGATTCGCAATGGAAAATCTGGATTTCACCATTGAATTTTGGATGACCTCAAAAATAAATGGATTTAGACGTGACAAAGGGAAGGTCTAAGCATGACGACGAGGATTTCACATGGAACAGTTGGATTTGAAGCAGAGGATACGTTTTTTTTCACTTCCCAGGACGAGGATTTCAGAAACCCCTTTGCGATTTGACCAGCAGGTACCCTCCAGGAAGCAAACATGGCTGGAACGTTCCCTGTTTATAGTTGATTTTCCCATCCAGAATAGTTCGGGGATTTCCCTTTGCCATCCTTGATTGCCAGATGATATATCCATGAGTATTTTGCTATCCCATTCTTATCCCATGAGCATCACACGATTATCCCCCATTAAATGTGTATTTCCCAAAGAATCAACGAACAGTTTGCCCTTGAAAATGGCCCCATTTAGTTCGTTGATTTATCTCTTGACAGTATAGTGGTTTTTCCATGGCAAAACTTCTAGTTTACTGCAGGGCAAATCCCTTTTAATCCCATATTATAGTTGATTTTGCCAGCAAAACCTGAATTTTTGGCATGTTTCCCATTAAAACCTTGATTTTTGATGGGGATTTCCTGGGGCCAGATGATGATCCGATCTCCAGGTCCTGCCGCAGATCAAGCGCGAGAAGAAGCCGCCCGCGGGCACCGTGGCGGCTCCCGCGACGGCCACCGCGGCGACGGCCGCGGCGGAGCAGGGAAGAGCCAGGAGGGCAGGAGACCGGGGCGGAGAAATGTGGGAAACCCAATGCCATAAACCTACATGGTTTGATTGAAATGGGATGATTGAAATCACACCCATAGAAATTTTGCGATTTTGGAGATGGTTATTCTTAGGTCTATCACATTATATATAGATATACTCTATATGTATATGCATATTATATTCATGGGATGAATGAGATTTGTTCGTCCAATTTTTTGTTGATCATCATTACTCACCAGCTGGTCGAAATATTCAATTCTTGTTTGTGATATCCACATCATGTATTGGACCGTTCTCCACCCATTCCAGGACCCGCAGAGCAACGCCCCGCGCCGGTGAAGGTGAACCTCCGACCGCGGGTGGTGGAGGCGCCAGTGTGGATGGGCGCGGTTCAGTGAGAAAAATGGTGCCTTTTCCCTTGAGCTGTTTGAATAATGGGATTTAATGGCGAAAGCAGGTCAAGATTCTCGATTCAATCCCGATTTTGGCTGGTTGGAAGTCCAGAAGTAGATATATTTGCTGGTCCAAATCCCAGAATGAGTTGAAACCGATGAACTTCCCTAAGGAAAAAGACCACGAAAAACTTGGAATTTCCAATGCACCATATCCATTGTAACATATGGTAACAACTTTTCGCCGACTTCTTTTCATTTATGTCCTTGACCCAGCTGGGTTCGTCGCAAAAAAAATAGGAAAACCACACCAAATCCCATGGTTTTGAATCCCAATTTTCCCCATCAAAATTGCCAGAAATGGGGGGCTACATCCCAAGTTTCGAAACAAACTCACATGGTTAGTCATATCCCCATTCAATATCCTCATAACACATATCTATTATACATTGTTGGTGTATAGTTTATAGCACCATTTTTCCATGCTTCCATGAGATCCCTATTTTGGTTGGGTTTTCCTACCGAAGCCACGGCGCCACGTGAGGAGCGCACCGACGTCTTCTCGGAGTTCCTGCGCAACGTGGAGGCTGAGCGCGTGGCGCGGCTCGGCGCCTTGAACGTTGCTTGGCGGCCGCGGAAAAGACATCGAGGAAATCAACGGGTGGATTTTTTCATGGAGATTACCCTCTGAAAAATGCTCTATAAATGGAGGTTTTAATGGGAAATTTATCTATAAATAGTGGATGATGATGATCATACCCTCTGGTAAACTAACAGTTTGCTATTGAAAATGGTCATTTATAGTTGATTTTCCCATTGAAAATTGTGATTTTCCATAGAAAACTGTTAGTTTACCAGAGGATATACCCTCTGGTTATGACTAACAAAGCCATGGAAGCCATGGCCCATTTATAGATGGAGATGATACCCCTTTGGTGATGACGAACAGTTCGCCATGGAATCCATTGCTGATTTTGGATGATTAAACCTCCATTTTGGCCGCGGGGATTTTCCATGGCGAACTGTTAAATAACCAAATGGTACTGATTATATTTGGATATATGATGAGATATTTCATGGGATATGACCTTTCTCCAGCTATTGGCTAAAATGACATATGACCTTTAGCCAACCATTCTCCAACCATTTTCAACTCTTTCATCTCCGCAATGCTTTTCCACAATTTTATCCAAGATTTTACCCAACCATATTCGTCAACCATTCTCCATTTTCCCTGACCCTTCACCAGCAAAATGACCATCTCTACCAACATGTCTTGACCATTACCCAACCATCATCCAACCATTTCCTACCAGTATCCAACCACTGTTTCCCAACTGAACTGGGAAGATCCTGATTTTAAAACAACCAATCTCCAACCATTTCCAACTCTGCAAGTTTCAACCCGTTCCCCAACCGCCACTTTATCCAAGCATTTTCCAACCATTTCCCAAGCATTTCCGACCAAAACTTTCGAGGACAACTGGGAAGACCAGGCCAAACGTCGCTTGGGTCAAGTGCATCGCCGCACTCAGCTGGCCCTGGACCTCATGGGCGACGAGGATTTTGAAAAACGCCTCCGATGGGACGAGCTGTAATATGGATGCGATGGTGTGGGTGCCATGGTTGGCTTAAACAAAATCGAATTCATGAGATTTTTTTAGAAAAACCAAAAGTGTGCGTGTTTTTTGGCATTGTGTAGGCTTGAACTGTTTCTTGCCATGCTAGATTTTTTGTGGAACATGATGTTGTTCGACTTTTTTGTCCATTGGACATGGTTTTGGGCACGGAAAATTGGATGGGTCTCTGCAACACAGGATGGGAAACCTAGAATGAACATGGAAAAAGTGGCCAAGAGCCCACTATGTATGGACGTTGATGACTTTCCAAGCGAATTCTGCAATGGGGATTCAGGATGATTTGGGTTTCCGTATCCAAAAACGGTGGATTCAGAAGCCTCCCTCCTTCCCTTGCTGAGATCCACTCCAGCTTCCAATGTGCCATGAAACGGGATCCATTCCACGGTTTTCTTTTTCTGCAACTCCCTACAGCTTTACAAACCATCACCAGTTTCCCATGATTTTCCGCCAAGAATTTCCTATAGTTCACCACGGCCATCTGGGCAGGAGCTCAAAGAGAAGAGATATACCAACACGGGGCACCAAGTCTTTATGAAGGCAAGGGTTTAGCGCTGCCATGGGCTTCTGGATTGGCTTGCTGGGGTGGTTTTCACTAGGGGAAGTTGCAGTTCTAAACGAGTGACGATTTATGATATGCGCTTTGGCAATTTCACATAGCTATGGAAATGCATTGGTTTTCCTTGGAAATTGCGTTAAAAGGCTGTATTTTCCATAGCCATGTGAGTTTACCGGAGAGTATATGATGTATTTATTTCACCAGAGGTATCCTATTATAATATGTATACAGTATACAATATATATGCACATCTTCGCGGACATATATGACATTATACACATTTTTTGCCAAATAAGGTATTCTCGCAAGCTATTTTTGATGGGTACTGGTTGGGTTTGCCTTGGGGGTTCCAAGGCACGAAAGTGGCGATTTTGACCCAAAAAACGGATTTTTTCCAATAATGATGGCGGTTAATACAATCAATGGATGTTGGTGAGGGTATGATCTGTCAATGCAGGATTATAATACCCATGAATCAGGAGCAATGAAATGTAAAGAGGACATAGTGGGTTCCAGTATGGGTGTCAAGCAGATCTACTGACCAAAATGACACCCCCCACACTGGAGATATTTGGGTCTTCTTTGAAGGGGTATAGCTTAGCAACAATAGGATTCCCTTTGGCTTTACAAGCCTAACAATTCTGTCGGAAAAATCATATTGTTCGTTTTAGCATCATTACTGTATATATCCCCTATCATGTTCCCATCATATCCCCATAAAATAGTTGCTTACTCTTGGGGTTATATATGTTCAACTTATGGGAGTTAACTCACCAGGGTTATACTCATAAGAGTACCCTCAATTTCACCCCCAGGTCAGATTCCGGTGGCTTTCCAACCAGGCCATGAAGAAGGCCAACAAGTGCTGGAGCGATCCCGTCTTAGTCCATGAAGCCGCCAAAGAGAAGGTGTGGCGGTGGATGGGTGGATTCCCAAAAAGAAGGGTGTAAAAACTGACAAAAGGTGGCAAAAAGAAACATGTGGATGGTGGATGAGGGGATTGGGGACTGGGAATTTAGGGACTTAGAAGGCTTAGGTTCTTAAAGTTCAATCTTAAAGGGATTTGAATGGTCAGAAGACCACTAGTTTTGGGATGGAAAAACTCGTTTCCATGGGAGAAAGACGTTTGTGCAGATCGGAGACATCAGCACTTCCCAGGTGTTTTTGCACCCAGCCTTCCACAAAACGCAGGGTACTTCGCAGATCCCAAATTTGTTGGTTTTATCACGGTCTTCATTAAAGAATTGCACCCTATTGTTGTTGATTGAATCCGCACCTTTGTTGGTTCAAATCTCAATTGTTGTCACGTAAATCCAGCTTTTTGATGATTCAACCACTCAACCCAACTCAAAAATAGGTCAACTCCCAATTTTCATGGTAAAATCTAAAAATTCGATGGTCCAACTCCAGTAGCAACCCCCAGAAACCTACAATCTTACAACCATTTTCCTAGGATTTTCCCTTTCACTGCGCCTGATTTTCTATGTTCTTTTGGTGAAAAAATCCAAGTCGATCGCAGCGATCGCCCAGGCCACGCCGGAGATCTGCCAGATCCGCAAGCTGAATCGGCGGCTCTACGTGAAGCCGCCCACGCCGCCACCCGTGCAGCCGCCGAAGCCCAAGGTGGATCAGGCCCTGGCAAGCAATCTGAGGAGCAACCACGCCAGGCAGGGATGGATGTGGTAGGATAGGTGCTGATGGGTATAGTGAATCCCATGATTTTGTGGTTGGCAATCGTTTCAATGATGCTGTGGACATTTTGCAGCAGTTGAGTTGGGTGGTTTATCCAGTGAAAAGGGGAAAACCATACAAGGTGGTGTAGGTTTTTTCGTGGCAGAATTATTTGATATTAATGGATGTTGAAGCACTCAAATTCTGTGGCTTGACGTTTTTCAAGCGGTTGAATCTTCCACACTGCCTTTGGAGAGGGAAAAAGGAGGTTGGTAGGTCGTCTCACCTGGCTCGAAATCCCAACAGGTTTGAGGGGAGGGTAGCAACTATACTTTAGCATATGGTGTAATATGCTTTGATATAGTTTAATGTTTATGTTGAATGGAACTTTAGCCAGCAACTGGGAAACATGGGGGAAAACATAGGGGCGATATCTCGTGCCAGCTCCGGACGCTGCAGGTCAAGCATAAAAGCAGAATATTGAGCCTGAGATGCATGAGCTGTGCCAATATGGCCGGAGAGCACGCATTCTTCTGGGTCACATGATGCCCTTAACAGAACTGCGAGTCACGTCACGCCAAGGGGAAGTCCTTAGGGCCATATTCTAGCACCATTTAGCACCTGGGGTCGGCCCATTTTTTTGCCAAAACTTCTGCAGTCCCGTTTGTGGCGCCCACAGCCATCCAAAAAACGGTAGATGTTTCACCCACGCGATCGTATTTGACGCGGCTGTAGTCGTTGCGCTCGTTGTTGCTTTAAGCAACAACGCTTCGCGGGCACGGCGCGAGCTTCCGAATCAAGGAAAAAGCTGGGTGTGCGATATGATTTTGAAGGTCGTTGCCTTCTGTGCATCAATGGGTGTTGGTTGATCAAAGTGCTTGTGTCCAACAACGCTGGCTGCCTTGGCAATCCTAACTGGAAGTCATTCCTACCTATTTGAAACCAGTTAGCTGGCTGACGATAGAGATCACCATTCGCATTCTGATCATTTTGATTTGGACAAGGTACATTTCCATTGTTATTTGATTTCAATATCATTGTCAATACCATTGTAGTTCCTGTCCATTATATACTATTTCTGTTCTTTCTTTCTCCCCGGTATTTTGACAGAACCATTTAAAAAAGTCTCCTCATTTTTATCATTTCGTAGCACTATATCTATATCTATATCTATATCTATATCTATATCTATATCTATATCTATCTCTCTCTCTCTCTATATAAATATATATCACATTGCCGGCTGCATTGGTGGAACGTTGTACAGCAATGTCCAATCAGCTTTTTGGCCAATTTATCGGGCACGATGGCTGACCAGAAGCCCTGCCCCAAAGAAGAATTTGAGAACAGCATCGCCGCAGCGTCGAACGCAGCTATGAGCATGTTTAAAAAACATATATATCCAAAAATCTTTGGCCCCCTACGTAAGAATCATTCTGAACCAACTGTCCTGCCCCAATCCTCAGCTCTGATCATTCCGAGATCCGACGCCCCCGAGGCACTGCAGAGTACAAGGCGGGACTTCCGTGCTCCGTGCCGCAGGCAACCGAGGCGCCGGGGCCGTTGCACACCATCTGCGATCATAGATATCGACAGGGAAGCCCGAAACTTCTGTAAAATATTGTTCTAGTGGCATTCAATCTATACATAGAGTTCGGTTTTAAACACAAGGCAGAAATGGTTATATATCCTCTCTCCAACCAATATGACGACCCTTCCACAAGTTGGGGGTTGGAAGACTACATGCCCCTAAACCGTAGAATTCTCAGCATCGTGCTGCTACCAAGTGGGAAGAGACAAATAATTATTCAAATTCCCCATTGCTGTTTTTCCTTGGGCATACCCCTACTTGAGATGATTTATGATACGCCCTAACTATTCTTGGCTTTCATGAGTCAAGATAGTTACTGATTTACCTGTACTACTGGCTGTTCATTCAGCGAACCATCCACCCGAGTCATCGATGGCCAGGCCACTGCTACAGTCTTTGAGAGTCGTCCCTCGCAGCGGGTGGTGGACGCCGGTGGCAACGGCTATGCCGGGGAGACGGCGGCAGCCAGGTGGAAGCGCCAGGGGATGGTGCCAGGTTGCATCCCGGAAAAATATCGGGATTCACCCTCTGGTTAACTAACAGTTTGCTAGTGAAAATGGTCATTTATAGTTGATTTAATTACCTATGAAAATCGTGATTTTCCATAGTTATGTTCGTTTACCAGAGGGCAACCGCTGCCGCTACTCACCACTAATTTAACATAGCTATAGTATAGAATCTACAGATGGTTTACCAATCAAAACATAGTGATTTCCAAATGGCTATGTTAGCTTACCAGAGGGTAAGAATTGGCTCTGAACTACCAAAAACACAAAGGGGAAGTAGCACCCCCGCACTGACCTAAAGCCTGGAATCACAGAGTTTTGGAGGAAAGTAGTCTTCCAACCGCCTCTTTGGCGGGGTCTCTGTCGGATGGGTCAGATCGGGGGATGGTAACCTATCAAAGGTGACATTTGGGTAAAGCAACTACACGTGGGTAGTGTCACGAAATGAGGCTTCACAGGGTCAAACGAATGGAACGCTGGCAAGAACACAAATGGATTTTCTGAGGGAACGCATTTTTTTCAGTTTCAATATTTCTTTCATTGAATCACTGACGTGGCTTGACAGACGTGATGGTGCGTGTGATACCTGAGCCTGGGTGCATTCATGGAATCAGACAGGTGCTTTTTCGCCAACAGTGGGAATACAACAAGCGAGAGACTTGCTGTTGGGGTTCCAGGCTTTTGACTAAGATGATTGAACCCTGGCGGGCTGGTGGGGTAGGTCACCGCGTTTGGCGGGTTGAAAGGGTCTATTGGGTCTACTGGCTCACCCGTTGAAGATAGCAACGTCAGGATGCCTTGAGTGGGGCAGCATCCCATCTGTCATGCCCCTGCCGCGTGCAGGGCGCTCATCGAACAAGCAGCCGCCGCCGCCCCCACGGTTTTTGCGGCTTGGCATTGGCGCGGGGCGGTGGTTCAGGGCTCAATCCGGTTAAAAGTGGACTTGGGGTTAGCAAAGACGATGCTGCTGGTGGTGATGATGATGATGATGATGATGATGATGATGATGGCCATGGTGATGTTCAGGGTGATGATGCTGTTGCTGTCACGACGTCTACTCTCAAGGCTCATGGCTCTTGAAATGGGGAACGTCAGTTTTGCGCAGAATCACATGCATGGTATATATATATATCCTGTGTGTTCGTTCATGTTTGGCACATTGTTACGGCGCGTTTCAAGTTTTGCCTTGAAGTTCTGCCTTGAAGTCCTGCCGTGTGATTCCGAAAATGGACACGGCTGAGCCTTTTCTTTTTCTTGGAGTGTTTGGCTCGTAAGCGACGAAAGTTTCGAAAGCAGGGATCGACTACCGCAGCCATGGAAGCTATGGGCTTCTCGTTCTTCCTGCTGGAATCCTTTTTGCGATCAGCTTTTGGTGCCTTTACTTGGTTCATATGGACTTTGAACCGTGCCCCATGTGCACTGCGGGGAGATGTAGTACTCTTGATGGGTGTCATCATCTTCTTCGCTGAGTCTTGGTTCCTTTTCGAGACTGCATGGAGCATTGGACGCATTGAAATCATGAGGATGAAAAAGCATTGTGCATCCAGACTTAGTGCTGGTTTTTCATTCGTCGGTTTGTTTGGTGGGGCTATCTCGCAGCTACTTGGTGTGATGGCTTGTATGCTGTGTCATAATGCTCTTGGAGTCGAGCCAGGGGAACTTGGAGTCGAGCCAGGGGAATGGTGGCAAGGGAAAATCATCCGCCCCAAAGATCTCTACATACGCTGGAAATGTTTCCGTTTCATTTGTTGTGCAGCTCAGGCCTCAGTCCTTTTGCACACTCTGGGTGTTCTGGGGACGCCAACTCTCTTCCCGTTTTTCCAGAGAAGTGAGTTCGGCTGCAACTTTGGTGGGCTTACTTGGCTGTTGCAAGACTATGCCACAGGTATGCTCAGAGGAAAACTCGATCTTTGCAGCTGCAACTTGTGGGAACCAGTCACCTTCTGGCTGGCAGTTGCGGGTGTGTTGCTCGAGGCACTATCCTTGTTGCTGGCTTGTTGCAGTTGATGGGCTGTTAGCGGTGCTTCATAACCTGTAAATAGCGCCACGGTTTTTGAAACGGAAGAAAGCAGCGCATCAGCAACAGCCTGTTGTGCTCAAGTCGCGTGATGAGATGAGAGAAGATCCGCCAAGGTGAAAGATGTGGGGTGAGGTCATCCTCTTTGCCGGACAACAAGTTGCATAGTGGGGCTCATTAGTGGGTGCAAAGGGTCCATTTCACAAGGGAATCCTGGGATTCCGAACCATCCAGTTCTGTTGAGCCACCAACCTTGTTTGGAAACCACTGCACACATGATAATTACCTGGCATCATTGAGTATGCTCCAACCTTCCAGTGACATGATCAGTAGGTTCTACATCCCTATCACCACAGCAATAACCCTCTTACACAAGGAGCCCAACATGAACCGATACACCACTTAACTAGGTGTCTGGGCCAAGTGTGTCTATCATTGGGGGAAGGGATTGCTCATCAACAACAGTGGTTAAATGAGCAACAATGGGTATGTAAGCTACACAGACACCCGAAAGGAAACCATTGAGACTAAAACTATTAATCAGCAATGACCCAGAAACACACTGGGAATCGCTGGGAGTCTCATACTACCAAGTAACAGTTGGGAAACATCCATTTACAATTGGCAAATAGTTCTACGACCCTCAAAACTTAGAGGGTTTTAAACTCATTTGTTTTTTGGAAACCATCGACCAATCTTCGTGGACAACTTCCCACATTTCCAGTTGCCCGAGGAAAGCCAGCCGCAGCGCCGCTCCGCCGATGCCTCGGCGGCCGAGAGCGTGGCAGCCAGTGCCGAGTCCATGGCGTGGGAAAGTCAGCCGGAAGCCTCCAAGGCCGGGGGATTTGGAGTCTGGTTGGGTTTGAAGAGATTTGAAACGAGGGGTTTAAGAGATAAAAATGTGGATTGTAGATAGTTTAAGGATAGTTTTCAGCCAGCGAACATGACTTAGCCATTCCAACACGTGGGCAATTTTTGCGGAATTATGTTGGATGAGGTTGGGAATGTGGATTGGCAGTTGCACATCGGTCCGTCTATCAACATCTGTGTGTCAACATATCCAGATCAGGGTCAAATTTCAAATTTTGACGCAACAATCACATCGGCGCTCTCCTGAACAACTGTTCGCGTTTTATTTAGATGAATGCATAGTTGCTTTGTTGTAACAAGTGGTTTGAGGTTGGAAGTTGGAAGATATTTGAAGTATCCGAATGATTTCCGACATGTCTGAAGCCTCAGCCTCCCAGGCAGACGTGCTACACAGAAATGGTCGCCGAGCTGACGATTTATTTTGGGCGTGGAGGTGGAGATGATGGTCTCATGGTCAACCACAATCAACCATATCGAAATGAACAAACTACTCAATATTGCTAGTCAACTGACATGTGTTGTGCTACTTGATTGCGAAAATGATCGGGGATCTATGATTACCATGAAAAACATATCAGCATTAGGAGTTGATCACAAGGGAATGATCTCGTCACTGGGTGGTTCCTATACCTGATTGGGCCCCTCCACAGCGCTCAATCCAGTTGGCACCAGGGTCAGACTGTCTCTTTCCACCATCATGAGCCCAAAATATCCCAAGATCACTTTCGTTTTTTTCTGAAACATCTCGACAACTCCACACTGAGACACATCTCAGATATTTTCAGATTAGAAAAATATGATGAAATTCAGCCATCATCCATTTGCAACTGATCCACACATCTCTGCGAAGCCGAAGCCCACGGCGCCGGAAACGGAAAGCGGCACCGCCCGAGGTCCCCTGACATCGGACGCGGAGAAGTTGATCCAAAGCGCCGCGGAGCAGTGGAGCAGCGGAGGCGACATCGGCGTGTGACCCGCTGGTGCTGGGGGGCTGGGGAGGGGGAACGCTGGGGAGGGGTGGACCCTTGAAATTGGTGGGAACATTGGGGATTGATGTAAAGGAAGTCCGTGAAAAATGATGAAACCATCCTAATTTTGTACCTGAAACACGGTGGCAAAAGGAGGGCAGAATGAGTCCCAAGAACCGGTTCAATGAATTTCGATTGGTTTTCCGCCCGCCAACTGGCTCAGCTCAGAGTTTCTACTAACTTCCGCCATTCAAGTAGTTGTTAGGACCAACTTCCACCTCCACAAGCTTGCCAGCGTCATCACTTACAAAGTCTTGCCAGCGGCTTGCCACCAGTTTATATGTGGAGCTTCCAGCCTTGGTGATAGAAATGCTGTAACAACATGTGGAAGATCTTCCTGATCAACAGGATGGTTTTGGTGGGATCCCGACTGATAAATCCCAGGTACGAGAACGCGCCGGCGGAGAGTTGCGCGCATGTGACGCATGCCTCGGCTGTGCAGGCGTCAACATGGAAGCCGGGTCTCATTTGGTTACTCTGGGTTACCCTCTGGTGATCATTCCCTATTTAGTTCGTTGATTTTCCCATTCAAATGCTCAGTTGGTTCAGGCACGTTTGCTTACCGCAGGGTATTTGATGTGTCTGATTCTGTTTGGATTCACGACGAGCTCACTGCGACGACACTTGAAACGATTGGTTTGTAAAGGCACTGTGCTCCAACGGACTTATTTCAGGTTAGTGAATTAACAGCATTTTAAGTTATTCATCTTTAAAACACATTTCATATGACAACCCATAAATCAACAAACCTTACAGCTGCTTGGGTTCAATGTTCAGTTCACGGGAGGTCCACGGCCATTTGATGAGAGTTTTATTTGTTGCAGGGTTGTGACCCATCGCTGCGGTCAGACGTCATCGGTTCTGTTCTTTGGTTGTGCCCACTTTTGACCTTCGAGCCAGAATCTGGAATCCTAGCTTTTTGAAGGCCACTGTCATTTGTTGGGCCAAATCTTCTGGTCAGATTCCCACCAATGTCGTTCCTGTTCTTCAACAGATTCTTATTCTTCTTGGTTCGATCCATACCATCCAAATTCAACTTTTTTGCAATAGGCGGAAAACAACTGTAAAACTATAGGTACCCTGTACCCTCTGGTAAACTAACATAGCTATTGAAAATGGCCATTTAAATAGTTGATAAAATCCCATTAAAAAATGGTGATTTTCCATAGTTATGTAACAGTTTACCATAGTTTACCAGAGGGTAATGCCATCCCCCAAATCTCCCAGCCTTTGGGGATGATCAACACCAGGCCACAACAGCTTCGGTCTTTGAGAGCACGCCCAGCCTTTCTCAAGCTGTTCCTCGGGCGCATGAAGTTTGGGATGTTGGAAGTGGACACGCTTCACTTTTCGCAGCTTTAGCACAATGATTATTGGCCGTAATGGCAGGAACATCTAATGCGATCAAAATTGATGATTCGATTCATCGTATCATGACAGCCGAGGACGCGGTTGCAGCGCACGTGGCTCACACTGAAAGTGCCAGGAGCTGGGCGGGAGAAGCATTCTTTGTGGTAAACCCAAGGCAAAACCATCAATTCTTGGGGGTTAACCATGGTTAACCATCCTGGGTTATCCCTAAACCATCTAAATTTTACCCGAACATTTGGGGGTCACCAAAAACATCATCACTATTTTAGGGATGTACCCAACAATCGGCCTCTACTGGGGATGGTTTTTATTGGGCCGGGAATCATATCCTGAGACTTGCCCTTGAGGAGAACTGTCGATTTCCCTGAACCAATCCTCTTTTGGAATTGATTTTGAGGGGAAGCCTACAGGAAACCCCGATGTTTGATGGCAATTTCAAGTATATTTCATGTTTGGGTGGTCCCTTCAACCAAATCTGATCCCAAGATTTGTCTAAATTCACTTGCACAGAAATCGGACAGGGCCGCCTTGGGTGGGTACTCTTTTGCCGCGGGGATGTTTACTGACACGCTAAACATATCTAAACTAATAGTAGATTAACAGATGAAAGCATAGGAAACAGAGAAATAGACATCAATCAACAAACAGAAATCGATTCAACACACAGAGATATGGATAGATTAGGTTAGATTAGATTAAATCAGATTAGATTACTGTAGTTAGACTGGTATAGATAAAAGATGCATATTTCTTTGGTGGGGGGGTGCAGGTAATCTCAGACTGGCAACGTTCAACGTCCACCACGACATCTGACGCATTCACCGCGAGGAGACTCATCGAGGCTGCGGCCGAACAGGCCGAGAAGAACCAGCTCAGGGAGGCTTCCGAGGCGGATGAGTTGGGACCCAGGTGGATCTACCCTCCAGTAACATCCAGTAGCCTCTGGTAAACTAACCGTTTGCTATTGAAAATGACCATCTATGGTGGATTTTCCCATTAAACATGGTGATTTTCCATAGCGAACTGTTAGTTTATGATGATCCCTCCAGTAACCATGGGTGGTATTTATAACATCCAGTCATGGTATATGTAATTAATAGCATCTGGTGAACAATCATTCTGGTTGTAAAAGCCATGGTATTTATAACATCCAGGAACCACCTTGTCCATGATTTAACTCATCTAACACCAATCATTGTTATGGAGGAATAAGGACTTCATGATTTTTCAAGGATTTCAATGGATACTTCATTGATGTATAGCTCCGGGAATCATGGCCATGGCTCAGAGGAAATGTCGCAGGATTTTCCCAGAACAGAAGCTCCATATTCCATTCATCGATCATGTTGTAAACTCAATATTAGATAGGATCATTAGATATCATGATGGGATATTGTAATGGTCACTATCCTCAATGGAGGTTTATGACATAGGGTATACCCCCCTCTTTGGGATGATGTTTTGATGACCCTGACCTCCAGTCATGAGTGGTGAATGGGATGATTATGGCATTGGCTTTGCCACATTGGATTTAACACGCAGAATATGGGGACAATAGGGATGGAACTTCTAAGAAAAGGGAACTGACTGGGACTTTATCAGAAAAAATGGTTTTAACCAATGCTGCATGGATTGCCCTCTGGTAATCTAACTTATGTCATCGAAAAGCACATAAAGCCGCAAGTTTTAATAGTGAAAGCATCTACAGCAAGAGGCCATTTTCCATATATAATATATAGCTATGTCAGAGTACTACCAGAGGGTAAAGCCAATTTGTTATGCAGGGTAGCTGAGGTTTATGGTTCTTCACGGGCCAGAAGTGGTGACTTGTGCACCCATGAGCTGATTAAATTGATACACACATATTTGTGTACGTGTGACATGATGTGTCTGTCAGCCATTTTTGGCGCACAGTCTCCCGGTTGTTGGTTTCTTTTCCAAATTAAGCGGAATCATCCACATTTTGGTGAGTAACATTCCCAGAAGGTACCCTGTGACTTTTTGGGTGAGAACAGCAGGTTGGATTGACTAGCACCAACACCACTTTTTTGCTGGACTGGACAAATCATCACTTTCTTACGGAAAATCATGGCCCACAACCCATGTAACCCTCACGTCTGCCGAAAAAAAAAACCACATAGAAATCCACAAAAATTCACCAGCTTTCTCTCGGAACCCCACCAGGACTCGAAGGTTCGTGAGGCAGCAGAGCTACTCCAAAAAGCGGTTTTTGGACGCCAAATGATTGGGATGGGATGGGGACTGGCAAGTTCCAAGCGTCAAGAAATGGGATTTAATCATCAAAGATTGGGGTTTATCCTACAAAAAATTAGGGATTCAATCCCCAGATGTGGTGATTCATGAAGAGTAAAAAAAAAAAAGGCATTTACACTAGCCCAAGAAACGGCGACAAACAACGGGTTTGAACAGCCGAACATGGCATTTGTGCCATGAAAAATGGAATGGTCGCGGAAGACCCTTTTATCAACTTCCACCATATGGGCCCCCAAATCATTCGATCCGACAAAAATCCACTAGGGTACTTTCTTTAAGGGCGGGAGGGATTGTTTCAAAATAAAAACCAACGGGTTTCCTCTAAATTTCTAGAAGTTGAACCATTGAGATTGGCTCCGGGATAGTGGCCAATGGGAGGTTCATGGCGTTGGGTGTGCCACATTGTTCGGGACATTTGATGCAACCAGCAGGTCATTTGAAAGTTTTGTTGGTCGAAAATTCAGAGTTGCCACTGAAGAAGTGGAAGGTTCTGACACCCTCAGGTAATCAAGCATGGGAATGGAAGATCCCACGTTTTTGGGTCATCTTTCCCCTTGAAACCGCCATTTAGTTCGGGGATATTCCCATTGCCACCTTTGATCGCCTAGTCGAGATCGAGATCCCCAATGTTTGTTGTAGGTCAAAACTACCTTTCTTGTTGCTGAGTTGAACCTCCAGATCCAAATCACATGCGCCATGGTCAAGTGAGTTGGGTTGGATTACCCTCTGGTAAACTAACAGTTTGCTATAGAAAATCCGCCATTTTGAATGGGAAAATCCACTATTTCTATGGCCATTTTCAATAGCAAACTGTTAAATTACGAGATCCAGTCCTTGGGATATGCTTCTCAATCCATTCGGGATTCAGATTGACCCATCCATGTTTGTCATGAAATGGGATGACCAGGGGACCCATTCATCACATGTAACTTGACCATGGCACGCACGCATTATTATGGCATTGTGGCTTTGTATGTGTTTTTTCATAGGGATATATGATAGTGGAATATTAATGATATTAATGATATTGATGATATCAATGATAATTAAAGATATTAATGATATCAATGATAATGATACTAATGATATTAATGATATCAATATGATATCCATATGATATGGGACTTTCATAGTGGGCTATGACTATAGTTATGATATGAATGGCCTAAGGGGATCACCACGACACCTGTTTTGCCGAAAACTTGTGCCTCGGGGCCTGAGGCTTTAGAGCATGCGCAGGGCAACGAAGGTGCCTGGTGGGTGCCTTTTTTGTTTGGGTCGGTTTATTCCTAGGATGGCGCATTTTATACATGTGACATGTGTATATACCCTTTGGTAATCAAACGTGGCCAGCTGGGAAATCCCCGCGGCCTCAATGGAGTTTTTTTTTTTCCAAACTTCATCTAAAAATGGTGGATTTTCCATTGCCACGTTTGATTACCGGAGGGTATATATATATAAAAACCATATATTATAAGCAATCTACTGTATTTAGTTACATCCCCTGGATCACGTATACATAATTGCTGGACGACAAACCCGGACTACAAATTGGGGGGGTCGCCCCCAAAACAGTCATAGATGACGATTACGTTTGGCAGTTGGCACCTCCCCTAGTAAGAATCTGGAGGTTTATTGAGCCAGGGATAACATTACTCCCACGGAATGATCCCCAGAATTGATCGGAACAAATTGCTCAGGGCAAATGAGCCAGCCAGTTTCAACTCCTACCGAACCAATCCATTGAAGTTTTATTTCCAAACCCCTCCCCTCCCAAAAAATGATGACATTGGAAGAAATTGGAGTTTGGAAGGTGGTTTCCTGACCACCTTGGAACGGGGCTTGGACATCGGGATAAGCGGCCTCAAGTTCTTTCAGGAGGTTGGATACTGAATCCCCCCCGCAAAACAAACCAACTAAAAAGGAGATCATTGACCGGTTAGATGCCATGTATACCAATGGTTGTTTTCAAGATCGCCTTTTGTTGGTAGGTTCATGTCTATATTTCTCTAAGTTGATCACACACCCTCTGGTAAACTAACAATTTGCTATGGAAAGTCACAATTTTAATGGGAAAATCAACTATTTCAAGGCCATTTTCAATAGTTATGTTAAATTACCAGAGGGTACCCATGAACAAATGGAATCGGTTCAGCTATTTTCCGCTTTTGTGACGGTGGACCTCTCTACCGCAGGCAGCTCCTTTGTCTTTGAGAGCGTGCCCAAGGAGAGCTCCGCGCACGCGCGACACGGCGCCGACAGCGTGGAAGAGAGCGAGGAGGCGAAGCCAAGGGGCGCAGCCTTTTGGGTGGCGATGGGTGGAAGCTTAGATGGTTTTGTACTTCTTTTTTTAAATAAATATGGTTTAATAGGGATAGCAATGGGAGAATCATGGATAAATTGAAGCCGTTCTATTTTGTTGGCAGGTAGTATGGTAGAAAGAATGGAAATAGCAATGACTACGGCCCGTGGGTATTCTTTGGATTCTCCGTCAGATTTTACCAGGTGGTATCGTTCCATCATCATTGGAGTCCTTGGTCTGCCATTTCCCCAAAATCCGGGATGATCCCGCTGACTTCAACGGGATATCCCCCTCAGTCGGGGACATGAGCAGGACGAGATGGTAGTCCAAAGTAAAACTGTTCAGCAATGGCAGACCTTGAATACATATAAATGAATTCGCGGAATTCCCGATCCCTTCCCCCCAATCTGAAATACCTGGCTAGAAACCATTGTTTGGTATTGAATTTCTTTGCTTTTGATCCTTTTTCTGGTGTTTGTGGGGTCCACATAGTGGGTAAATTCGTTCGTTTAGATGATCCATTTATCTAATCATTATCAACCAGTTACCCTCTGGTAATTTAACATAGCTATTGAACATAGCCCATTTGTAGTGGATTTACCCATAAAAAATGGTGATTTTCCATGGTTATGTTAGTTTACCAGAGGGTATACACATTAATATCCCATGATTGTCCCTATTAAAGTATATTAAACCATATAAAACCATATCAAAACCACTCACCTGAAGGCCTTCATCCATCCCCAGGTGTTTAAACCTAACATTCTAAATCGCTGGCATTGAGTTATACCGTCGCTGGGCGACACTGCGCCGTCCTCGCAGCCTCCAGGAGGTGACGGATGATGAGGACTAGGACCAAGGCGTTGGGGAGAGGGGCGTGGCAACGATGGGATGTCCACCAGTGGATTGCTGGGATATTTAACTGAAAATATGTTGACCTACAACTGGTTCAAAGAAGGTCTGGGATGTTTTCACACACTAAGAGATGAGATTGTTTGCTCTTTTTGCGTTTGAAATTTGTGGGGTTATGATCCATGATACGATGACGATAGTCCATGAAACAACTTTGGGATGGCTCACGCAAACAAAAGCTGATGCTATGATTCACCGAAGTGACATGGTCAGATCATCAAGGCAGATGAGGTCTCCGGCCGTCCCATCCGAAGACGGTCCCACGGAAAGACCAGAGATGTATGTACCCTCCGGTAAGGTGGCAAGCTGGAAAATCCCCAACAAATGAAGGTTTTTAATGAGAAAATCCTCTATCAAATGGAGGATGTTTTATTGCCACGTTTGATTACTGGAAGGTACCCATTCTAGTGGATGTACATCCTGGGGTCAATGGCGATTGCAAAGTCACTGGAAGAATTCCATGGGAACCATGGGAACCATTTGCATCATTGGCCAGTGCAGGCAGGGTATGGTCGAAATAGTTCGAATTATGTATCCCTGAACGAGGTGCTCCAGTGGCGGGCGAACCCCCACGGAGTTCAGTATATCATCACATGTCCGCATTCCTCTCCGTTCCATCCTCACTTTTAGTAGGTAAACCTTTCATTTTCGGTTGGTCATTTGCCCATGCCTCACATGTGACATGGTCAAAAGTTGGATTAGATTATGTAACCCATCAATTGTGGAATGGTCATTACCACCATTAAAAAAGGGAATTGTACTGACTAATATAAGGATCTTAATCAAATTGGGATGACCATAGCCCCAAAACCATGTTTTGACCGTGCACATATTAAGTTGGCTACATATCCCGCTATGTCCTATGATATCCCCATGATGCTTGGTTAAGTCCTTTATTCCGTACCCTTTGATTCTTGTTGGTTGTAAGGTGCCTCCCTATGTCGACCTATGGCTTTGGTTCCATCCCTGCTGCCGCAGGCGCTGCGCCAGTGAGAGGAGCCCTTTGCAAGTCGGGCATCGAGTCGTAGGTGGCTGCCGAGGGGCCACACCACTGGTTTTCAAAGGTAGCTCTACCAAAACTCATGCCTTATGAACAGCTTAATCCCTGGGGGGAGAGTTACTTTTTTTGTTTTTGCAGAGATCTCACTGGCTTTCAACAAGTCTCAAAAGTATCACACTCCCCAAGCTGTACATATTATCTTTGGTCCAAGTGCAGGGAGATGGCGAGTTCCGGGCAATTCGGCAGTCGAAGGCAGAAGTTTGATATTGTTCAGGTCATGAATAGTCTCGCTGCTCGGAAATTCCTGAATTGGGTGGTGTCTTGATCATTTCCTGCACAATGGAGACACACACACACACATATATATATATATATGTCCATATATATAATATATATATATATATATGTTTACATATATATATATAAATCTATATGCCTCTCAGTGAGACAAGCGGAGAGAACTCTGCGACCGTCGGCAGCTTTCCGGTGACCCGACGGGCTGTGCTGAAGCAAAGGCTTTGCGATACTGCATACTGCCGTTTCAATTGCAAGACAATGGGGGTACCCCCAGTTATCATCCATTTTAGTTTGGGATTTTCCATTATAAACCATCCATTTTTGGGTACCTCCATTATTATATATGGAGTTTTCCTAAAATAGGGGTACCCAAATAGCTGGATGGTTTATGTCATGGAACATCCGTTTTTGAAATGGATGATAACTGGGGGTACCCCTATTTTAGGAAACCTCTATCTTATCCCACTCTGTGATAGGGGAATATATCATGAATCTTACATTCTGGTACTTTGATGGGGAATATATCCCACTTGTCAGTGATCAATTCTGAGTGAACACGCGCCTGCAAGTCCTTTACTTCTCAGGGCCTTACATGTGCCAACGCTCGCGCATGAGCGGGGCTTCCCTCAACCCGTACAGTTGTCATAGTTTGGGCCTTTCGAATGCCCCTGGCGCAACGTTGCATGTGCCAAAATGTCTGGTTTGGCACCAAGTCATGGAACGTGGATTTGTTTATATATTCTTATGTATATGTGTATGATATGTATATGATATGTATGTATATATATATATATATGTCAATTATATGGAAGCCATAGAAAACATGCAATATTGGCAGTAAAGTCCCCAGAATCGTTGGATGAACCAGTGGAAACATGGAGGATTAACCCAGGATGCCAATGTGACACAATGTGGTGAACCCAATGCCATAAACGCCGTCAATTGAGATGGCGATTCACCACCTATTTCTGGTGAAATTGGGGAATGATTACTTGGTATGGGTGGATATTGAGCAGCTGGGGGCCCAAAAGCTGGGTAGACTAGCGCCAAGCACATGAAATGAACGGAAGATCCGTCCGTTGCGGCACCTTTTGGCGCCGATCCAGACTACAGCACCAGCACTGAAGGCTGAAGTGCCCATCAGGCATGGGATTGAAAAAAGGGTAGGTCTTTGGGAGAACTTGCCATTTGATACATCAGCAAGGTAGATTATTTGACATGGGTCAAGTCCGTGTGTACCCCAAAGAAGGGATGATTCGTATCACAATGACGATGTGATGAATGCCCACATAGTCCAGTATTTGAACAGTGTAGTGGAACAAATTCACCGACAGTTCATGAAGAAGCTATAGGTCAGTAAGGTGCAACGTGCTTCGCGGCGCAAGGGGCAGTGCTTTGAAACCGAAGGCCAGATACAGAGAGTTTGTGGTTGAAGTTCGTGAAGCTTCGGAGAGGCGAAGGTGTTTTTTGTGTGAACCATCAGGGCCTGTGAGAGAATAAAAGTCAGAGTGGAACTGTCCTCCTCGGATTAATCTTCATCTGTAGTAGAAAATGGCATCCCTGCAAAGATCACCAGCCCAGGGGTTTCACATGCTCTGGGGTTGAGATGAATTGCTGGGATGAATATCCCACGCAGACCACCATGGGCATCCTCTTACCAAAGCTTCTGGACATTTGGCCAGGGACGCGGCTACGATGCATTCGCTTTGCCACAAGCTGGGTTTGGGACAGCCAGATAGGTTCAGCAGAGTTGAGCCAGCCACAAGATCAAGAACCGGTTGGTTTTCCAATCTCTGATAAAAAAAAAGAGTTTTTGGGATGATCCCAAGGACTGCCATTTTCGGCCTTGGTTGAAACCACCAAACAACCAAGTTTTGGCGTTGTTTTCCAGGACTTCATTGACATTCCAGCCATGAACCTTCCAAATTTCTCCGCGTCTACCCACTGAGTGTGTATGGGCTGAACTTTGGCACATCAGTATCTGGAGGTTTCTTCTTTCATTGTGGGATTCATCATAGACTTGCCCTCGAATCGAAGAACCAATCGTGCCATTCCCTATTTTCATCCAGATGTGAATTCAGGCCCAGCATCCCAGCAGCATTGTGGCAAGAGCTGCGGCCCCCAGTTTTCCAACCCGGGCGAGCGACTGTGACGTGCAGTCCCCCTCTGGAGGACGCGCGCGCACAGGAAATCGGACGGAAAAGGATGGAACAGCTGCAAGTGTCCTGAAAGGAGTCCGGAGAATCCTAGGATGTCTTACTTTGGATTTGGGTGTATCAGAACTATTCAAGAGAATCCTAGGGTCTGGTGCACTGTACAAAGATAGACATGAATAAAGCGAAACTGGTGGGGATTTGATGCTTCCTGAATTTGGATTGCCCTTAAGGATCGCCGGGAGAAGCACCAACAGATGGCCCGGCTCGGACTCATACCATCGAGATCATTGCAAGAGTCGTTGGTCCAAATCAAGTACTCAAAGTGAATCAAAATGAGGGGACCCTTGCGAAATCAAAGGGAATATCCCCTTACTCGTACGTAGCCGAAACCTTCTATGTGGTCCTTGAATTTAAACCAATTTGGGCACCTGAACTGGCCATTGACAAAAAGTCAGTTCAAAATGCTTTGGGGTCATCCGGACCCATGGCCGTTGATTGGTTTTTTCCTCAAGCACAAAGCCCCGGTTGAATAGCAGCCGGTGGGTTGTTTGTGGGGAGGCATGTGGGAAGCTGCTGTGGCCAACACCCAGGGATTTTTTCCGTACGATGAAGGGATTGTCAGTCTGTTAATTATATAACTGTTAGAAATTAAATATGATCACTACAACATGGCATGGCAACGATGTTTTTTCCATCAGATTGCTGGAGGGTATGACCATGGATGTCCGCTTTTTTGATGGTTATAACAAAACGGTGTTGGAATAGCCATTCTTGTTGGCAACTCTGGTTCTTTGTTGGTGAAATCTCAATTTATTGTTAGTTGCTTAGAACCCCTCCTGTTCGGCACGAACGCACGAGTTTCGCTTCAGTTGTTGAGCTGAGCTACTCGGAACGGGACCGAGACGGACCCTGGGGAAAAGGCAACAATTTCGATAAGAAAAAAAGCAGCTAACCAGGTGAGTCTTATCGGATAATTATAATCCTTCGCCTTTGCTGTCTAAAAGGCTGGTAAAACTGGTCGGTAAAAGTGAGATTATCTATCATAATCAGCCAATTTTTTGGAAAAAAAGCGACCTGTGGGGGATTTCATGATTCGTCAAATGTTGGTAGCTCCGCCCTTCAGGGTCATGGCGAAGCTGGTGGAGGTGCGGCACAGCGATTTTGATGTGGCTATTTGGTTTGCCAAGGATTTCACATGATTTCACATGATTTCACATGATTCAGTTCTGTTTCAACTGATCAAAATGGGATTCAAGCAAGATATGCACACACACACATATGATATACGTATTGTGTTTGGTGCAAGCTTTTGGCAACGAAATACGTGTTCAACATTTCCAACCACTATAGACTGGACCTGAAGGGCACCCCCTCGCCGCCGCAGTTCGTGTCCATGCCTGTGCCGCCGCGGCACGTGCGGCTCACGCCGCGAGAGACGAAAGTCTCGCGGGGCACGGAGGAAGAGAGACTTTGGTGAAATTGGTGGAACTTATAGGGGATTGGTAGGGAATTGATAGTTTTTTTTTTTTTGGTAGGGAATTCATGGGGAATCTATATTAGTGATTTATAAAATCACTTGGGAAAATTGGTGGAATTGATAAGGACCCCCCATACTACTAACCCATGATCGAAGCCCCAAGAAGCGTATGGGAAGATGGTGGGAATGGAGGTCCAGCCAGGGGTCCCCAGAAATTCCATGGAGACAAGGCGGGACATTTTTTTTTTTTTTTGGCCTCCCACGTCCAAAGTAAGAAGAAGAGTCTTTTTTCTTCTGCAGATTGGGGGTGTCAAACCAAATCGAAAATAGGGTTTAACTTGGAAACAAGGTGACAAAACCCAGGACGAGGCCTACAAAATGCAAAGATAGTGTTCATAACCCAAAACTTCAAAGGATTTTTAAATCCAAATATGGGATATATTCGCCCCTAAAAAAACGGCAACATGGAGATTTCAGAAAGCAAAAGTGGGGAAGACCAACAGGAATGAGCGATGTTTGTGCATGGGAAACAGGGATTTTTATTGCAGCAAACATGGGAGCCATGTTTTTTTAAAAGTGAAACCACTGGGCCTTCAGTAGAAATGTGGCAAACCATGGTGATGTCTGACCAACACCGAAGATTTCGCTTCCCGATTCCGAAATGTCATATTGACGATTTGGTGACAATCCAGTCCTCATCATCTGCTGCAACTTGCAGATATTCTACAAGAACTTGAGTAAAGACATTGGAATTTTCAGATCAGCCATGTCCTCCTGCTGAGGAACAGTTGGACCAAGAGACAAAGACATTGGAGGAACATCAAGGTCGACTGGGCAGGGCTATGGCAAAAAAAGGGCGCATGGTCGATGGGTGTCATGAGAAGCTGACCCTGGAAGGTGGGGGATTGCACGAAAAACATGTGTGCCCACTTGGGGATATGCACTGCCACAGCTTCCACATGTTTCCAGCAATTCTCAATGCGGTATTTTCTGCAGAAGGTGATCCTGAAATATACCCTCTGGTAAACTAACAGTTTGCTATGGGAAACCACCATTTTTAATGGGAAAATCCACTATAAATTGCCATTTTCAATAGCTACGTCTAATTACCAAAGGGTAGTTGATATTTCGGAGCTTCTCCTCGGCCCAGGTGATTGCTGGCATCCTGATGCTTGAAAGGTTGAATTATCCAACTCTGTTTCCTCGAATGATTGAGTCCAACAAATATCGCCCCTCATGACTAGCCGTTCAACTGCTCAAAACATAGGTACGACCTTGCTGCCTTGAACCATCTTTCACCTGGAAATAGGATAACAACTATCCAACAAACTATAGTTCCAGTGCGGTTGTTAAGGGGAAATATGCCTATAGGAGTCCCCAAAAGGATAGAACAGCTTCCAGTTTTCAGGATGTGCGAAATGATGATTTCCTGATCATTTCATACAATTTCGATCTATTGCCGGATTGCTGCCAAGAATCAAAACAATAGAATAGGTACTTGATACTTTAAATAGTGCGGATTTCACTGTTAAAAAACATGTTACTACAATGGTGATATACCATCTGGTAATCAAACATGGATTGCTGGAAAATCCACCATTTGGTTCGATGAATTTCCCAGCTAGAAATCTCCATTTAGTTCGATGATGTTCCCATTACTTCATATTTGCATTTGTAGATGATTTTACGAAATTTTCCTGTCATTTTCCCAGTAATCATTGGATTGGTTTAAGGGAAAATTGAAACCGGACACCCCCCATAAAGAAGGGTAAAAACCATGGTTTCCTATAGAATTTTCCCAATGAAACGGTCATTTTTCATGGTGATTTCCGGTCGGCCTTCGGCAGGCCCAGCTGGCCGCCAAGGTGGCCGAGAAGCAAGCGCAGCAGCGGGAGAAGCCGCTCACGTGCGCATCTGTGGGATCGGTGGATGAAGTCCAGGTGGTGGTAGATATATTATACAATATTAAAAAACACAAGGTAGGTATATCATATATCTATACATATATATATATATCTATACATACATACCTACCTGCCTACATATATATATATATATATATATCCGTACATCTATATATCTATACATACACACACACACATATATATATATATATATCCATATATATATATATATGTATATATCCATGAGTTAGTCACCTTTTGGCCCCAAGTCCATCCAATTCTCGGCCAGGCTGATTGGTGGAGGAGAGAAGCCCCACTTGCCGCCCTTGCCCAAGTCCCTGCAGCACGCGCAGATCCCGGCGAAGGTGGGGGGGGTCATTGTGGTGGCTGTGCTGCTTGGAGGTGATGGCTGGGAACATGCCGAAAGTATCCAAAAGGTTTGGGATATCCCAAAAAACCCAAACTGTTCATCCAAAAGTGCCCCAAAGTACCCTCATAGTTACAAATTTATTGGGGAAGACAATGAAAATGACGGGAGGTTATTGAGTTTGTTTGGGAAAGCGTTCATGCGTACACATTTGCATATTCCTGTGCTGGATATCGTGAGCAGGAAACACCTGTTGAAGGCGAAATGCTATGCATAGGTGGCAAACGACAATGTAATTCAAAACCAGTATAACTATAACCTAAGATTGAAGTGAAAGACGTGGTGCACACATGAACTAATCTACAAAACAACATGTCGAAGCAAGGATGCACGCATACACATCTAAATCTACATGCATCTACGCTCAAGGTACTTTTTTGGTGCTTTGCCTGAGTATTTTGTTGCATCACCGGCAGCACCTGTTGCAACGGAGGATGTGGAACAGATCCAGTCCACCTACCACTGGAGGCTCCATGGACTGGAAAGGAGGGGTCGTTTCAATGCCCGATGGATCAAAAAAAATATCCTCGAGATCCAACGAATATCGAGATGATATGGTTGTTATTGTTAGTACCCTCTGGTAAACTAACATAGCTATGGAAAAATTGGAAAATCACTATTTTGAATGGGAAATTCAACTATAATATGGCCATTTTCAGTAGCTATGTTAAATTACCAGAGGGTAACCATTGCAATTACTATGATTATAATTCATTGTTTTGATGAGGACGATGATGGCGATGGTGGTTGCGGTAACGCGTCAGCCCGTTGCATCCAAAAGTGCGGAGATTGCATGACCCTTTTACGATATAACTATACGAGATGCATCTAGATATATCTAAATGCAATCCTTCACATTGCAGCGTTTCCCGAAAGACTAAGCAAGACCACACCATTCATTGGCAGGGCAAACTGTTGGAAGCCCCGGCAAAAAACCATTCATTTCACTGCGATAGAGTGGAGTTATAACCGGTCATGATTCTCAGGTTTTTTGTTATACAATTTGGAGTGATGACACCATTTATGACTGGTAGGGAAACTGTAACCTTAACGTAGCTAATTACTCTGCAACCATCACCGTATCTCGGTCCATAGAACTGGAACAAGTTCATCTCAGTTCATTTTCACCCAACTGATTACAGCAAATTCTGGTCATTTATCATTGCATTGGACATTTTTAATGAGGTAAATCACTGAACTAGCCATGGGCCATGGCTTCCAGTTCGCGAACTGTTCGTCTACTCAGGCCTTGCCAGCTGAGTGAGCACGTCTACGCTGCGGATCTGCCCGGCAGAAGCCTGGGGACCTACGTGCGGACGCCAAACGTCGAGGGGTTGGGGGAGGTGGGCTGGACCTTGAGATTTTTCCCAAATGTTTGGAAAGCATTTGGCCAAGGTTAGGAGTTTTTTTTCCAAAAAATTGCTTCATTTTGTTTCTTTTAACCCCGAATTTGGGATCTCCTTACTTGGGTTTTTGGAGACTTATCAGCCAGAAGTCCATAAACATCGAGATTTTTCCAGCGCATAACTTATCCGAAGGAATGGTGGCATTTTGCCGGAAAACCGGAACATGTGGGACGGCAAAAAGTTGAAATTCAGATTTTTCTGACATGGAGGTTTGTCCTAGTAAAAAATGATATCCCCCGAAGAAAGAACATGAAAAGACATGTCAACAAAACACTAAAGAATGACTAGCAGAGATAGTTGTGAGGTAGTCGTTTGAGTGCTTTCAAGTCAGGGAGAAGACTCGCTCCACTTGGCGGTTTCTTTCTTGGTTTTCCAACTTTTTTTGCGACCTCTTTTTGGGTGCTTGGGGAGCTTTTGGGCCCAATCATCTTCCACTTCACTATCCATTGTGGGAGCAGGAGATGCATCACAAACCCCCATCCTGTAGTTGGCCATGGTGAAAATCATTGGTAAGAGATGGTAAGAGTCAAAATTTCACGGCCCAATCCATCACATTGCGGTCATTTTGGTACTTCCCAATTTTTTTGTTTACATCCGTCCCTGTGTGAATATTCCGGCCCGATTCAAACGCAACGCCAATTTTCTCCAACCGGCTGACTTTTTCGATGGGGACTTGACAGCAACCCCTTCATAGCTATTGGCGAATATCCTGAACATGTCTCAGGCAACTCCCAGACTCCCAGATCTAATTGTTGTTTTAATTTTTGTTGGTCTGGGTGAAGTCCCAAGCCCTATCCCACCCTATCCCCATGTTCGCATCATTTTTTCCGAACTTTCGCCATGATATACTGTATCTCAACTAAGTCCCCCGATTATTTAACGATTTTAACGGTGGTTCATCCAAAATCTATCGCCAGGTTTCTGGATGAAGGGACCATTTGATACAGGAACCAATTCAACTAGCCCATTGGACACTTAGGTCTGACATCACCTTACAATTTCAACCATTTCACGACTTCATTGAACTTGACCAAGATATTTAATCCAAGATTCTCCAAGTACACCCCTATGATATCCCAAGAACATGGCTGGTTTCAGGTGAACACCCTGAGCTATGACCTCGGAAAGGAGACCCTGCAGGCAGGGCTCAAGACCTGGAAATGGGGAGCAAAATCTGGCAAACTTGGAGATTAACTCCACGATTTGATGGTAAAACGACAGGGGTTTGGTGGATTTACTAAAGCCAAAATGGAGATTTCACTGCTGGAACCTCCCCAGTTGTAGACGATCGACTTCATTGATGCTGGCTTTCGTGCTCTGGACTAATGACTAGTGTTGATGACTGATCGAGGTGCTGAATCTTAATGTCTTGGACTTTGCTTTGATATGGGTGTCAAAGCGGCAAACGGATGGTCCGGGAAACATGAAATGCGAGACATGTTGTGTTGTTTTGATGATGGCTCGCCTATAGTAGAAACAATCAGACTAGACTGACTAGACTGGCAAAGTTGCACCCTACTACAACTGCCCATCTCAACAACTGTACAATATGAGGAGAGCTCAGGTTTTCTGATTTTCTGACCATGTTGCCAACCCGACTTCGCTGATGTTCGGCTCCTTTGCGGGGTTCTTAGCTCGAAGAACGGGGGCCAGAGACGATATATGCAATATGTGCCCACAATTTGTAGGATTCCACCCCAGTACCTGTTTCCAAAATCCACCCTTGGTTACACCACTCCATTCACTACAGAATAGTTTGGGTGCATATATCAAGCCAGCCTCGTGAGGTAATTATCTAAACTGTTCCAGTGAACCATTGCTGCACGTGGGGTTTGAATGCCAGAGTTGCAGTGAATACCACAGAAGTTGTGCACGTTGGCAAGGCAATCAATCGGCGAAAAAACAGCAAGGCATTAGGCAGTGCCTGCCATTCATGGTTTATTTCACTTTCATCGCAATCATAAGTCCCCCATTCCTGGATGATCCGCTCTTTTTTCCCTTCCTGGGGAGAAACACCACTTTATCAGGTGATCCTCCGAATAGAACGAAAACCCCACCGAAAACCAGCGGTCTATGGTCTATGGTTCTCAACAGTCCTGAAATCAGTCAAAACCCAGTGAAAGTCAGCGAATTTCGAAGTTTCAGCTGGTGAAATTGCAATTTTTTTGGTGCTGAAATCATGTTCAATCCGCAAAAAATCCTAGTAACGCCACAATTTTTTGCTGGTGAAATCGATCCAATATGCTGGGTTTTATCCCAGTTCCCATGCTTCGGCTGCTCCTTTCACTCCTGGTTTACGCCTCTGCTCTTGAGCGGGTGGCACCTGGGTTGCAGGAGAGGCACCCGGTGGGCTGTGATTACACCTGGCTCCGTTCTTTTGGCATAAAAAATCGCAAAAATATGGGTTGAAGACAAGGAAAACGTAGAGTTTGTGTGTTCTTACGCTTTTTGGCTTCGACATTCTGGTATTAGCCAGGCAAGCTTGTTGCCAGAGCTGGCAGGTAAATCTTTATATGAAAGCAATTTCGTGGTTAAGCAGGTTCACCAGGGCAGACTTGAAGTATCCTCTTCCGAGGTTGACAGGTTAAGTGGAATTTCAGTGGGGATTCCTGAATAGAATGAATATGTCATGACTTAGCATAGTGGGGTGCTACCATTTCCTAGCTATACCTGAGCCCCAGTTGTACATCATGTTTGAGTATTCATCCATTCATCCATGTCTTCTTGGAAGTTCGCTTCCCTTGTTATTCCATTTCAGCAGATGTCCCAGTTGTACAGTACTTATCCTTGAAAACTAAAGTTTGTGATACTTCCCAGCTCTAGTAGCCACTGGGGGTTGCAACAAAATTCGGTATTTGTAGACAAATCAGGCTGTGATGAAGTATAGTAACCCCCAAGCAAGGATCGAATATAATTTGCCGCTGTCATTTTGAGTAGCATTTCGATCTTCTATCGTTTTGGGGTTGCTATAGCCCAACTCATCAATCACCTAGAAATGTCGATTGAGCATGTGACAGTACTCCCCTTCCAAAAAAAGGATCGACACATACTTTACAACTATTTAATCAGGGTATTCTTCATTTTTCCTATGGTTTTTTAGGGCTTGCCAAATTGGTGGATATCACCTCAGCCATTCTCCCCACTCTTCGAGGTATTGGTCAGCAGACATGGCGAACGGGAGCGGCTGGTGAAAGATGCCTTGACGCAGCAGGAGGAGGTTCGTAGGAGGTTTGGAAGTTCAGTGAAGCAGTGAACTGTTTGTGGATATGTTTCACCATAGGTACAGGGTTTATATGTAATATTATGTCATATATCCCAACTTATTCTTATGGTGTTCAATGGAATCCATGGCTACTTGGAGGATTATTCCATGAATCGCACCTGGGTAGTAGCTGTATATAGTTGTAAGCCATTCGTATGAGGAATAACCCCAGCAATCGGGGACACACTAGTTAGGGTTATTAACCGGTTATTCTGTGGGATGACCTTTCCAAGTAGGGACCAAACTATCACTGCAGTGCAGGGTCGTTGGGCTGAAATGAATTTTAATTTTCAACTCACAAAATGGGCTTCAAACATGGGGATCGGGAAGAGACATTCATAGGAGATGGCCTACCATTTTTCTGGGGATATAGTGGGAATGTATTCCAAATCTCTGGAAACGGGGTAGTAGTTTGTCACAGTTGACTATGGGAAGCCATGGCCGATTTAGTTCGACGATTTACCCATTGAACATGGTGATTTCCATGGCTATGTTAGTCAACCAGAGGGCAATCCCCAATCCAGTCTATTTGGTGGTTAGGAGGGAGCAGTTCGGAGGTATTGGCATTCATATCCATATACAGTATACTCTCTGGTAATTCAACCTAGCTATTGAGAATTGCCATTTATAGTGGATTTTCCCATTGAAAATGGTGATTTCCCATAGAAAAATGTTAGTTTACCAGAGGGTAAATGGGGAGCCACGGAGCTAGCAAGAGTTTCCCTATCACACGATAGCAATGGAAAGGTTTTTCTTATTCTAAGTCACCGCTTGGACGAGACACAGAGAGAGAGAGAGGGTGATATTGATATATACATTATATACATACCATACACATGTGTATGCACTATAGTCATATGATGTCATATGCCCAATCTATTATTATTTCTTTTTGTTTTTTTTCTGGGCATCTGCTTGTTGACCAGCAGGGCGCCGTCGGTGGGCCATTGCTCACCGCCGTGGGCGCCGCCGCGGAGAAAGCGGTGGGGCAGCAGCTGCGACAGCGCTACACGCGGCCGGGCGGCTGCACGGATCGGTGCCGCGGCGGAAGCCGTGGAGGATCCAATGGAGGATCCCAGTAGGGGATCCACGGATCATTTTTTATAAACCTCTACTGGGGAGGGATTGGGAATACCCTCCGGCAATCAAACGTGGCAATGGAAAATCCACCATGTGTAGATAATTTTCCCATTAATACCTCCATTTATAGAGGATTTTCCATTGCCAAGTTTGATTACCGAAGGGGAATGGGGTTTATATTTGGGAATGATTTCTACCAGTAGTTCCCGCACGAGGCGGGGCGGAAGTTGCCTTTTGGATATACTATAAGACCTTTTTCATTTATAGAACTTGCTTGCGCCGTGCGTNTACCAGTAGTTCCCGCACGAGGCGGGGCGGAAGTTGCCTTTTGGATATACTATAAGACCTTTTTCATTTATAGAACTTGCTTGCGCCGTGCGTGAGCCAGGCCCGTGCGT
>BGPT01003299.1:736-44865 GCA_003297045.1 Symbiodinium sp. clade C Y103 | reverse complement strand
TGCGGATCGAGTCAAAAAGGTAGCTTGCCCGCTAGCTTAACGGTTTGGTTTCACTTGTTGGGTTATTGCCATACCCCTTGCTGAAACCTGAAAATACAAGAATAGGTAATGTCATTCTGCTTTGGGGAGGCGCTGCAGGGCCCTCCCCCCAATCCCCCCCCCGTCCCGCTTTTTATTTGAGTCCAAGCTTGCACACTTGTAAATAAACTATTCTACCAAATTCCACATGTATATAGAACATATTGCACACTTGTAAAACTATACACTGTTCTTATATATTCTACCATATTCATATATATATATATATATATACACAATATACAAATATATATATATATATATACAATGTACAATGGTGTATGTACATATATACACACACCTAAATAAGCCTTAATCCCACCCTGAACAGGCTTTAGACAGATCCTAAACCGACCCTATATAAATGAACCTTAAACGAAACCCAAGTAGACCCTAAACCAACCCTAAACAAACTCTAAACCAACCCTAAACACCAATGTAAACCAACTATAGATCATTCCTAACCCAACTCTATGATAGCATCCAATGAACCTATTTCCCAAGACGTTTGTGGCTCAACCTACATTCTACACGTGCACAAGGTGCATGCATGGTGTGCATTAAATATTCCCTGACTAGTATATTAAACCTACAGCATGCAGCATGACATGTGAGAATAGGTATTGTCATTCTGCTTTGGGGATACATATCTATATCTATCCCGAAACTAATCCTAAAACCAACCCTAAATGCACCCTAGTTGCAAAATAACGTGCAAAATGAACAGTTCGAGCACCAAAATGTTGCAAATAGTATGGAAAACCAGAGGTTCAAACTCCAAAATGTTGCAAATACCGTTGAAATGGCAGCGTCCAGCTCCAAAATGCTGCAAATAGCAGGGAAAATTGTCAGAACAGGAAATCAAAAAGAAAACAAAACAGGAAAAAAACAATTCCCAAAACAATTCCAGACCCATGAAAATATTGAAACAGATATTAACATTAGATGAAAATGAGCAAAACGCAGTCTCAACACAGTCTCAATCCAATTTTGTGGATGTGAGCAGCCACACGGCTGAGCCCCAGGCGCCCAGCCCAGATGCTTGTCAAAGCGCCGCATTCTAAGATCGTACGGGAGGCTCCTGCCTGCTCTGCCTCTGGCTCTTGATCACTCTTGATCACTCTTGTTTCCAGTGTTTGTTGAGGTCTTCCCAACTCTTTGCTTCAAGACAAGCATTGTCGGCGCTTGCTGAAGGCGTCATATTCCATCATTGTTGTCAGGGACAGGAAGAGATGGAAGGACAATGAAGGACACATGCTGCTCCTTGTTCTTGTTTGGTCCTCGACTGGCAGGCGCTTCCAGATCTTCAGGCTTCAGATTTGGAGAAACTACTGCTAGAGTCTCAGGCTATATTTGAGTGAGTCCGAATATAAGATTGCTGGAATTGATGTCACTAGGGCAGACAGGCACTTCTCCTTTTCACATCTTTTTATATTCATTTCAGATCTGGTCATTTGATTACTAGTGTACTTGGATACTCAAACTGGAGAGCAGCTCGCCAAAGGCGGACGAACCTCATTGAAGAGTTCGGTGATGACGCGTCACTACAGAGGATGTTGTGAGCCCAGCCTGTGCATCACAGTCTCATGATAATTTGATCGTGTATAGTATAACATAATACTTATTATATGTATACTGTAGTTATAAATAAATCATATGATTACAATACGTAGTGCATCATAATTCAATGGATTGAAACCATGGTTTTTCCCATAGAATATACGGTTTCCTGTAACTTGTCCCTTCAACCAATCCATTGCATAATAGGACATGATGTATCAAGTTTTTCTTCCAGATGTTTCAGAAAGTCCGCCATGTATCGTTCCCTTGTGAGGCTGGAGTGCTTCCGCAATCCTGCTGTCGTGGAGGACATCCATTTCACCCTTGGCGTGCCAATACCAACCTGCCAAAATCAGCCAACCGTGTTAACTGCAAAAATGCGAACTGAAGGAGCAACTTTGCACAGACTTTCGCAGGCCATAAATACGACGTTTGTTTTCCTCCATACAGTTTGATTCTTTGTACACAAAAAGGAGACTCTGCATGTTGAGTAGAATAGTTGTTCATTCAGGTCGGCCTCCATTCAGCCGGGTCAACAACTCAGCCAATCTTTGTCCAACGAGATGCAATGCCACCAGAATACAGCATACTCAGCATACAGTATAAATATACATCAGTAGACGAAGAAGACTTTAGATGCAGACTCCATTATCAAAATTTTCCAATACTTCCAAACTCCACTGAGGCCTAATCAAAGAGCCAACATCAAGCTTGTCATTGTCTCAAGATCCAAACTTGTCAAGTGACTGCCGTGCTCTGAATGGACCTGGGCACCTTTGCCGAGGCAGAAGTCCAGATCAAGCATGCTACCAGTCATCCATGGAGAGTGGGAAGCTCGTGACTTTTTCTCATCACCAGCAGCTGAAGCATCTTCCACCCAGGTCTACCAAAATGCCGAATGAAGGTCTTGCCCTTTAAAGTGACCTCACAATTCTCACCACAGAGAGCTGTGCATAGTGTCATTGACAGTCATTAACAGTCATTCACTATGGTGAACTGTGAATTATGAGGTGAAATTCTACTTTTGAACGGTTTTTGCTGCCAGGTCGCAAGGCGCCTGGTCCTCTCTCTGAGATACTTTGCGTGGACTCCTCAGCGCTTGGATGCAGACTGGGGATTGAACATTGAACATAATTTCCCCCGCACTTTGGTGGCTGCTGAGAGCAGATAGCATCCTGCTTGTTGAGAAGTCCAGAAGCTTCTTTTGGATTCGCGCAAGGTTCTTACGACAATAGCCATCCCAGCATTTTTCCGTGGTATGGCTGAGGCAGTCATGAAGGAGCCGTGCTAGCCCCAGAAACGCACCGTGAGAGGTTTTAGAGATATAGACTTCTGTATCGATGGCTGTGAGGAACTCTTTGGAAAACCAATATATACCATTTGATAATCTGATATGGTTTGATGAGTCTTGTGGTGGCTGGATCTGCAACTACATCGCACCATCGACTGATACTGATACAGATGCAGCAGAGGTACAAGACCGAAACAGATGGTTTGGACATATTTGGCCTACTAGCTTCATTTGGGGTGTGTCTAAAAATAGGACAACACCGTCAAATGGCAATTTTATGGGTCCCATGGGTCCCCCATTATTTCCCCATTTCTTTTTTGTTCAGCAAATTCGGCAACAGCTCCACGGCACAGGTTGTCGATGCAGCGATCTGTTCGAAGACCGCAGACCATCAGCCGGCCTTCGCGCAGCACGAGTTTGAGGAGCAACTTGCGAGGCAATCGAAGCCGGGTGGAACTTCCATGTACAGTACTGTAACTTACTAAACTTGCCAAATTTGGATACATTTGATCATAATTTACCAAAGAATTGCCACGTATTCCAGTCATTTGCAGTTGATCATCATGAAATCGGCTGTAACAAACCTCCAGCTTGCAGATGAGGAAAGAATCTGGGTCATAGCGGGCTTAGATTGTGGTGTGGAGGCAAAACAATGCTGGAACAACATGACTACCATGATGCTGGCTGAGTCAACAGGTGTTGTGCTTGGTTCGACGACCCTAACGTCCTTCCTGTCCAAAACTTCAAGCTGCAGCCCCAGTCATCTTGGGTCAGATTGTTTGGGCACAGGAATCGGAGCCATGTTCTCGTTGCTGGAGTCAAGCATGACCTCAGCAGGACACGACGCAAGCTTTGTGATTCAGAACAACTTTGGGATCTTTGGGACTACTGTCTGAAAAAAATCATGAAAGCTGTGGGGCAATCTCGGGAAGTGGTAGACTGCCTCAACCACAGCTCAAACAGGCTATCAGTCTGTGGGGACAGGTATAGGCGGTATAGGAAGATATCAAGATATTCTTTGCATTTCGTTGCTGCCAAAAACAGTCCCAGTCGAGTCAGAAGCTCCTTAGGTCACAAGTCACTGGTCCCTGATGTGAAAGAAGCAAAGGTCATGGCCAGAAACTCAGTGCTGGAAGCACATGGTAATTGCCATAGCTCTTATGTCTGTCGATAGTCACCCATTTTGAGTCATTTTGAGCTATGGCAATGATGGCTACGGCTGCTCCTCACAGTTTAACTCAGAGTTGCAATGAGTTGCACCATCCGTTACACTCGTTCGTGGACAACAAAGTAAATCACAATAATATAATATAATACCTGAACATCCGCTTTGTTGCAACCGTAGCAGTGCAGCAAGACTCCTCTGTGAGATACATGAGTTTCTTCAATTTTCTTTGTCTGCTAAACAGATATTTATTGAGAAAAAAATGAGAATGTTGGTAGAAATTCTAGTCCCTGGCACCGGAACGGAGCTTTGCAAATGCGCAGTAGTGGTGTCATGTTGATGTCATGTGGGAAGTGCCAGGCAGATGGAGTAATGATGCCCGTTCCTCGATTTGTGTTGCAGGCTCAGGCTCAATCTTTGATCATCTTTGATACTGTGATTGTTGCATGTTTTTGCATGTTTTTGCACAGCTCATCTTGAATGCCATGCTCAAAGTGCTGAGAAATACACCTGCAAGTGCTTGAGAAAGCCCTGCTACCTAAGGTCCATGCGAAGATCTGCCAGCAAATCTCGAGTCGAAGCCTTTCTTTTTCTGATTTTCTGAATGGAATGGATCATGAACCTCAGGTGAAAGGTGCTAAAAGTCGCGGAAATTCCTCACCAAATCTCACCAAGCCAACAGGACCATTCTCTGACTCCATTGATATCCAATGAATCCATCCCTGCTGAGGCAATACCTGAACTTCCAGAAGCAGCTGCCCTAGCTACCCAAGTGGACTCAATTGCAGCGTGTTGCAGCAACAACTCGTTCAACTTTGTCGCGAGGTCAAAGGCGCCGATAGACAAGGCCTGTTAAACTGAGTAGCAGTAGCAGGCGACAGGCAAAGGTTTGAATTTATGCCTAATACATCGCCAAGAGGGTAATCAATATGTTGGGCTGAAAGATTCCACGTCATGTCCTTCTGCATGGCTTCCTACGCCCCAAAGGCTTTAGACCCGCAGACCAAAGAGATGTCGGGATCTCAGCTCAAGGCCAATGCAGCAAACTGGCAAACTGGGCGTGGCATCTTCGCACAAACGAAAACATATAAGACATATATAAAACAGGAAATATAAGCATGTGAATGTGTATATATATATATACAGTATACATAATTATATTCATATATATATATATACACACATTCTATGTGTACAAATATGATTCATATGATACATAATTATTCTATGATTCAATGATATTCTAAGCCTTTCTGAGCTTTTCTTGTGTGATTCTTGTTAGTGTGAACACACTTCTTGACTTTGTCCCAGTCCAAGGCGGTGGAGTCTCCCACAGAAAAGGCAGTTACTTGGGCAGCACCCACCATCCATGTGATGCTTGGAGCTTGCAGCAGGGTAGATGTCAGGGTATGTGATGGTTGTGCCACTGTAGGGACCCAAGAAGTTGCGATATGGTGTTGATTGTCGCAAGTGAACCCGAGGCCTATCATGCTTCTGCAACGAACCTGAAGTTTGACATAGAGCTCTGACCTCCAGCTTTGCAAGCAGACCAGCTTGGCAATTAAATGATTGATCTGGCTAGTCTGTGCGATGTGAGTGTTGGCATGACAGGAGAATGAGAGAATGAATAGAATGATCCTTGCATTTGGGGTCAAGTATTCCGGTGTTGCAGAATCTTCAATCAGTGTTCCCCTTGCGTCGCCTGTTGTTCCAGCATTCACGTTTTTAAAGTGAAAAGAGAGTCACAGTAATCTGTCTCGAAGAAATGGCTTGATAGCCCTGTGATCCATTGTACATCTAGAGGCACAGCCCAAGGCAGGTTGCCACCTTTTGCCTGAGTGTATAATCTGAGAAGATCTGAGAAGCTGTGAGACACAGTACGCCTTGAAGACTGCTTTGACAATCTTTCTTTGTATTAAATGTATTACATATATAGATTTATTGCAGTATTATATTGTATTCGTATTATGGGGTCGCTGAACATCACCTTAGCCTGACTTCTCCACCATTTTCATTTGGTCTCAGGATCCAGCCTCCGCAACAGGGTACATGTCCCCACAAAGTTTCAGATGTTGAAAACAACTTCGAGAGAATTTACGCTGTTTCTGTGGAGTAGAATGGAGTATACTGTATACTGATCCACCATCACTCCCTCCTGGAATCGATCATGACAGGGACACTTCATGTACTAAACATCTAGGCTGCAAAGCACCCTAGACCCAATTCGGGTGCAGGTATCACGTGGGCACCTTGGTGCTCTTGCTTGAACAAAGTTCGGCTTGAATTGGAATCCATATTTTCCAGTAGTTAATTCAACACTGAGCTGGGAGTCGGGCTGGCTTCCGGCAGTTAATGCACACAGCGGAAGCTGCACAACACGGCCAATGGGTTCAAAATGACACAACGCACTTTGTGCATCTTTGTGCCATGAATTGCAAGCAGATCTAAGATGATCCAAGCTCTGCAGAGCCACTTCGTGAACTGACTTTGATTTCTGTGGTATTCTGTGATGATTTCGTGAAGTTGCTTGTTCGATCTTGTTCGCAGATGTGGAAGCAGCATCGAGAGTCGATCCTCAAAGGTCTCCAGGCCGAGCGCACTTTGCTCATGCTGGCAAGCCACATCCATTTGACTCATTTGACTCATTTGACAATATCTGACAGTCCAATACAATCCAATTCTCAAGCATTCCTCATTTTGTTGGATGTTTCATGATGTTTATTCCTGATGAAGCTCAACAGTTTTGCCTGGAATGCACGTGCAGAACTGTGGCCTGAGCCTCTACTGCTACTACAGCAGAGATAGGGACCAGATCTTGGTTTGAAACTCAGCACACATCAATCAGTCCCCATCCTCTCGTCCGGTGATGTCCGGTGATGTCCGGTGGTCTGACCATGTCTTAATGTGCTGGCCCGGCAGAAAATGGTGAGGTCAAGATCGGGGCTTCAGCTCAAAAGCTCAGGGATACAGCAGCCAGGCACCAGTATGACCATAGATGATATGATGTGATCTGATGTGATCCAAGATGGCATGGCTGAGACGAGAGTCAGAGTATGGCATTGCTGAGGGATTTTCAGAGAAGTCTAAACAGTTTTGGAAAGGTTGAGGCTCGCTCCAAATTGCCGAATGGAGTTCATGTTTGGTTTGTTTCTTGGACAGGAAGCGGTACAAACTGCAGCTGAAGAAGGCCTTGCGAATTTGTGCAAGCAGTGCAAACATGCTGCCACAGCAAAGTCAATATACATGTCAGCGCTAGACTTCTGAAGCGTCAACAGGAGTATCTCAGTGCATACGCCGAGTTCCGACACGACTATCCTGGAAGGCCGATGGGTGTCTAAAGCATCAGTGTTGAGCGTTAAAGTGAGTCTGGATTCGCGACAGTTTGAACTTTCAACTACTACTAGAAAACGCATGAACAAATTGCACAGAACAGGTTACACTATAGATTCATATAGATTCATATAGATTCCATATGTTCATGTTGTTCTGATACATTCTGATACTCTGACTGCGGTCAACTCAGCATCAATGAAGATTATTGAACCCTGGCAGGCCAGAATTTCGATTCAATGATCGGCGCATCATCTCCCACATCTACGAGACTCACACGGAGGACTTCCAGTGCTGTTTTTTGCGTCTTGCCATCCCATCAAGGCACAGACGAAATCAGATGAACGTGTTTAAAGTCAACCACCAACAATGTGCATGGGTTCAAGACATTGTGTTGACATTGTTTATTTTCACCAGGGTCCAAAGTGTTGACCATTGTTTAGATTTATAGTAATGTAGTGTATCCATGAGTTGCACAGGTGTCATCCACAGACCAACAAACGAGTGGGACAGAAGTGTCCTGCGAAAGCCTTCTACAAGACCGTCATACAGATCATACAGCAGCTGCACAGCCCGCTGGGCTAGTGGGTTTCATGAACATGTCCGCATTTGTTCATGTCATGGAGTGTGATCTCATCAGATATGGATCAATCGGACAATCGATCAGGACAGTTTGGACGGTAGCAGCATCTTCAAGATCTCAGACAAGTTCTACCCTTGGTTCCAACCCTTCACTTTGCCACAATTGTGACAATTGTGCTGTTGGACTACAGATGCTGAGATGGTTCTGCAATTCTTTCCAAGGATTGACTTGATTCACCACATTATCCAGTCGAAAGACAAGGATTGCGCAGGCTTTGAGCTGCCGTGTTGTATGATGATATGATGATCTTGATCTTTTCATGTGTCATTCACGCAGAAGTAGATCTGACTTATGCACTTCTAAAAGCGAATACAGCCCTCTCTGATTCTACTCTTGAAGATTGATACAACTGGTTCCTTTCAGTCAATCCTGCTCCACATTGCAACGCTGCAAGGCATCAATCCATCTCGACTTCTGCATCAGGGTGAGCTGAAGGTCATCAGCGCGTGCATCGGGACACTGTCGAACACTCCCAGCGAGCTGGCCAATGTTTGGAATCTTGCACCAGGCATATTTCCCCATCCACGACGAAGCTGGCATCGCCAAAATCAAGGAGTTTCAGGTAGCAAGCTTGAAGCTATCACACAATTTACATGATCGATCATGATCGTACATGCATACATTTGTGTCAGCGTTGATGAAGATCACGATAGCAGTAGTGTGGAATGAAGTACAATTAAGTACATGTTTACAATCGCTGGACTGCTCACAGAATCGCTACTCCTGTTTGTAATGTGTTTGCTGACTTGAAACCCACCGTTTAGTCGTGTTCCTTTTTGCCCGGAAAACGGCGAATGAAACCTATGAAACAAGGAAATAACGGAGTACCAAAATGCTGCCAATATCTGCCAATGTCATTGTGGCCCTTGGTCTGTATCATCAGAGGCATGTTTTCACAACTATATACTTGTTGCATCTTGTTGCCAGTGCACCACCCTGCCAGTGGAAATGGTTTTGGCCTGATGAAGAGCAAGCCAATCTCCTCCGGGACTATTTCGGGGACAAGGCACAGTTCACCTTTCCGAGACGAGACGATGTTGCCTCGCATTCCCACTGCATTTCCTTGTTGCAAGAAGTTTCTCTCTTTCTGATTGAAGATGATTGAAGATGAGTGCCTGCTTGCGCTCCACTTTCACATGCAGAAGTAGGACAGGGGTCAAAAGAGCACGGCATCGCTTAGTGGCGGCAATGCTGTGTCCTGCTTCGCACAGATCGCCTTCTACTTCTTGTGGATGGCTTTCTACTTGAAATGGCTTCTGCCACTTGCAGCTCTAGGCCAGGCTTCACATGGGTTTGACATTGACAGCGAACTGAAACTCTGGAAGGGAGGCTGAAAGGCTGAATTATCTGTGCAACGCTTGCATCGAGGCCTGCTTCTGCAGTTCATCGACTGGTGTGTGGCTTTCTTACATTTCTTCCTTAGAGTTCACAGAGCGGACACAGTATTCAATCGTGTTCAAATCCTAGGCTCGAACACCAGACAATCCCACGGCCATCCCCTTCTGCGTGCCCATCTGTAGGTCTTGTGCAGCACCACGCATGAATGATATGAGTCATGAATGATGGAGTTTCTGAATTCGCAGAATACCTGCAAGGATCACAGCACATGCTACTCGTACCCCTGCAAATAATGTTTCAGATGCCGCAGCACTGGTACCTATGATTACCTATGCCATCGCGCAATTGGACATGATGGAGCTCTGCAGGTACTGATGAGTGTTTGGTGCCTGGCTCTGCCACATTTCTGGCGCCGCCAAGAGGCTTCAAAGACAACGACATTTTTTCGACGCTGTATATCGCTGTATGTGTTGTGACGGCTGAGATCTTCTGAGATGGTTGGCTTAGTTGGCTTGCCATTTCCGAGTGGCTGCCTCTTCAGATCTTTTCACATTGCCTTCTGACAGGCTAAGTATGCCATCTCTTGGGGCAGCTTAGATTTGGTCTGGGCCATAGTGATTTTAGAAGCCACGACCTGCAGGGTGTCACAGGGTTCCCATGAGACCGGTTGAGGTAGAGCAATTGGAGCCACATCGACCAGAACACTGGGGAGAGCAACTAATTAACCCAGTCACTTCGCAGGCCGGGACTCTGATGGACTCTGGACATCTCTCTCTGGACATGTTTGCGTTGACTGCGTTGACTGCGTTGACTCTTGGCAGAAGTCTTTTTTGCGGTTCCTGCGTGAGGTGGAGCCATACTATCCTTTGGCTAAGCGTCGCTTCAAGTACACCCCTGGTGCTGCATTGTCACTGTGATGACCTTTCCTTGAAACCTCTTCGGAGAGAATAAGGTTGATGGTCATCATGGAATGTGCTTTATCGTATATTCGTGGGTTAATCAACATGCATAGATTATGTATAATGATTCCGTCTCCAATGTGCAGATTAATTCTTTTCTTGGCTGCACGTCCATTCCGGCTGCACGTTTTGGATCCAGCAAACTTCTCAGAGTCTAATGTCAGACCTTCACTCCTACCCTCACTCATTCTGCGGGAACGATGATGAAGGGAGTCACTATGGCTTTATTCGAAGAGGGGATGACTTGATCGATAGCTCCAGCTTGCTGGCGCCTGACGCAAGCCCTCTGAGCCCAGCGAGCCCTGTAAGTTCGCAGCTCACGTCGCTGGAAAGGCTGGAGCTGCAAAAGCTTCGCTGGGAAGTAGCAGAACTTCGCACAGCGTTGGCCAAGCAGGACAAACTCGACAAAAAACTCGACGATAAGCTCGATAAGCTGCACGACAAGCGGGATGATAGGCTCGATGACAAGCACGAGAGCCGTTGGGAGGCAAGCGCAGCGAGTGCAGCCTCGACTTGGCCAAATTCGTCTCCAGAGACAGGCAGCATTTCACGATCGCGACGGTCAAGTTGTTTTGACGTGCCCAGTCCTACCAGCCCTGGTTTTTGTCGTTCACCTAGCCCTGTCAAATATGGAAAATGGGACTGGGTCTTGCAAGAACGTGCTTATTGCTTTGCTCGAAACTTCTTCTTGGACGAGCCTGGCCGAAGGACACGGGGAGAACTTGGAGCTGCTCTTGGGCAAGTTCCAGACATTTTTGCTTTTTTCTCGGAACACTTTCCCAGTTTCTTCGCAGGGGAGCCAGCAGAAGTCGTGGATTGGAATGACTTTGTTCAAGCGTACGTGCAGTACTGCAAGACGAGCAAATCCACATCTGCCGGAGTCAGTGATGACGCATGCCGTTCGACACCTTCAGGCTACGTTTCAGAGCTTAAAGAGGTATCGACGCCTCCAAGCACTTTGGACCTCTTGACATTGCAGGACTATAAGGACCACCCAGCACATGATCTTCCAATGTAGGATTAGAATGGATTAGATACCCTGCTGGTTGACAATGGCTCATTTCACAGCTGTCAGGCGGATCCCTGGTCTTTCATTCAAGGCGAAAGCAGAGAAACTATGAAGTCGCTTTGATGGTCCATGATGTGCTGTTGTATTTGACCAGTTCTATAAAACAAAACTCATGTGACCATTGAAAGGTAGCTTGAATCATGCCTGCTTCCGATTCCCACGTCAAAGGGATGGCCAAAGCAGGATTCACTGCGCATATCCAAGCCCTTGATGGAGTCTCCTGAAAGCGCCTGTTTCAGCAAAGGCCACTAAGCGATTGGAAGGGGTCAGACTGGGTCGGGGTTTGATGAGAGTTGACCAATTCGACACAGCATAAAATTCTGACACTTCGAAAGAAAGTGATGATGTCACCGCGTCAGAAACCAGATTGACATGAAACTACTATGTTGTGCGCTAGTCACGAAAGCTAGCGGTAGGTAGCTGGAGTTTCTTCTTGCTTTAGCAAGGGATGGTGCAGACCAAATGCCAAACGCGTGATTTTTCAAGCGAACCCCCCCCCCCTCCCCCTCCCCCTTCCTCCATGCATCTGGCACAATTGCAAGCCAATACCACAGGATCACACGAACTAACCGCGCCGCATGTAGTTGCAAAACCATGTTGGCCTAGGCCACACGAAACCCGGCTTAGGCCAATACCCCTCGGCGTATTATGTAGCTCTACTCAACCATCATGCATCTCACACAATTACGCATCCCATCATCAATCAATTAATATTGTGTTTCATGAGCGTATGAAACATACTTAAGCACCAGTAATCACTCGCGACAGCAGCTTAGTCCGTACACCTGGCTCAAAAACTGCAAACAACAAAACTTATTCTTAAATGTTAGTTTCATTCGAGTTCCCCCTTCAGTACGCAAACATCAAAAACCATGATAAACATTGCATCTACTACTATTTATAACCATTACAGACCTCGAACTGTTAGTCATTGAGACAATACACACGCGAAGTTCCATGACATTTCGCAAGTTTTCATCTCATTCTCAGTAGCTCTTATCCGACACCAAAACTCATAGATAACTTCTAGCCATCCATTTCCAAAATCGTCCAGCCAACTTTGCGTTCTCATATCTGCTACTTCTTGAGCGACACCTATTACATCCTGAGCGTCTACAATAACCAATACCTGCTTAAGCTATGAAGTGGTATTACTACATAAGTCGCACAATTACAAGCTATATCACTTAGCTATCCCTGACCTAAGCCGCGCATTCACATGCTACGGATTGCTACGGTATGTTTCTCCCCCCATCACATCTTGGAAGTGGATGAGCAGGGGCTCAATCCCCCCCACCTCCCACCTCGAACCCACACAACCCACGCCACCCAACCCACTCCACCCAACCCACGCCCCCACCCAACTTATTCCACCAAGTCACTTCACGAAAGCATACATATATAATATGTATATATATATATATTATATTTATAACCCCACCTCTTTCACTCCAACTTGCCCATACTTAGCTTTCGTTCACCAACCCTTGGGACTCAAGTTGCTTTACAGACAATGAGGTTTGTGTAGCTTATATCCTGGACCAGGGAAGGAACATGTGTGTTTGAATTTGTTGTCACCATTTATTCGTATGCATGGTGACGGTGACAGAATTTTCACACAACTTCCTTGACCTGTTCTTACGATTTCTTGCGGGCTCAAAGTTCAAGTTACGGTCTGTAGCATCAGCTGCTTTGGCAAGGTGAGACGCCCAGTGCGTGGGGAACTCAATGACAGATTTCCAAAATTATGCAATGGCAATCATTGTACATGGTTCCAATGTTTGTTCTACTTTGGACTCAGAAACAATGACTAAGGATTGACTATGGACTGCTATTTTAATCCCCTCAAGTCAAGTCCTTTTTGTTGCCTTGATACTCTATCATTATCTATCATTTATATGATACTTATTGATATTGTGTGGCACGCCAATGATGCCATCAAGGTATTCAAGGTCAAACTCTGCTGTGATGGGATTAGAGTGGACCACTTACTGCCCCAACTAGCAGAGAATTTTTCTGCTGCGGTACACCCAATAAAGACGTGGGGAGTGGACTGCGTGAATGGCTGTGAATGGTGCATGAGTAAAGTGAAGCCGCTCAAAAGCATCAAGATCACTGCAGTGGGTTTGCTTGGGGTGTTGATTTCTGTTGCTTCAAGGACGAGTTTTGTCAATCATCAAGCCAGCTGCGCACAGGCAACGTTGTTGTAAACTGATGCAACACCTGGGAGTGAGAGTTTGTACTGTAAGAATGCAAACGACTGACACCACAATGACGCACCGTGTTAGTGTGTGAGCGCATGTGGATAAACGCATTGTCATTGCTTTCTCTTCGTGTCAACATGGCAAGGTATGGCAAGCATCACTGCAGCATGAGAGTTCATAGTCGTGCTGAACTGCTTTAAACACAGACGGAAGGCGTTTGCTCCACCATCCGAAGCAGCGGCTGGAGGCCATATATGACTCATTTTATTGTTTGTTGGTGGTTTGGTTGCGCTGCCTTCTACTATTTTTTTACATACTAGGTATGAAGATTATTTGAATATGTATGATGCTGCTTGACCATTGTGAACCCACTCGTGTGTTTCTGATCTTTCATTTGAAAAGTATGATGCATGTAGCATTTCCCGAATGTGTCTTTGTTCTAGAGGGACAACGGTTGAATGCCCATTCGGCAAACCCTGGTAAGTGATTGCAGCAGCTCATTGCAGGTCTTGCAAGTGGCCCACTGTCTGCGCAGGACAGCTAAAGTTGGTCGGGAGCAAGACATAATAGACAGTAAATAATGAGAGGATAGTTGAGAATATGACAGGACCACAAGTTCATGGGGTAGGGTGGCACGATGCTGTGCTTGGATGTGTTTGGAACAGATTTGGCAACCCATTTGAGGAGAGTTGGTTGGTTGAAGGGGGTCCGCAAGCTTGCAGCTGGGGAACTCAGGAAGAGTGAAGGCCTTTTGTAATTATTCAGGTCTCAAATTTGGCATTTATTCAGGCAGAATCTGAGTGCTTTGCTTGCACTTTCATGCATTCAACAGTCAATCTGCAGATACATGGAGATGTGACCATGTCAGGTTCCTTTGCCCATTGGAAGACGGACAACTGGTCAGGAACTAAGCGATTTGGAGATTTGCTGAGCGATAAGAGACCAGAAACTGAAACAGGTTCTCCTGGTTTACTGCAGAATCAGAGTGTGAAAGCTCTGGGAACTAAGAGCTGTACAGGCTCTGTAGGCTATAAGCCTTCACACTGGGGCGGCTCTGGAGCTTTGTCCCCCAGAGAATCGGGTGTTCCAAGTCCTAGCGGTACTAGCGTTTCAGCGATCGCTCCAAGACCGACAGCTCTGCCCAAGAGTATTGCAAGTCCGCGGAGAGAGATTTCTCCAAGAACAGCTGCTGGACCATTGCCCCCTCTGGACTTTCCATTGCCTAACAAGCAGGAATTGAAGGGTTACAGCCATCAGCCTGGTGTTGACTGCAAATTACAGCAGGTGCCAAGCCCAAGATCTGCGCCTTCACGTGGAAAGCCGCATTTTCCAACTTCACCAGTAGCATATTCTCCCATTTTTCCTCAGCCAGTTCTCCTACAGAATTGCCCGACCAGTTGCAGAACCTGGGATGGATCAGATGTAAATCATCTGCATGCTGCGCCAGCTTTCACATCTGGACTTGCAATGATGAGACATGCCAGAAATGCTTGGGACTCAGTTTCTTTGTTGAGCAGATATTATTTCGCCATATTTTCCCGACGTGTCCCGACATAGGAAGAAGTTCACAGGGCACACATTTCTTCCATCTTCATGTGCACTTTATATACAAGACAGAAAGGGGCAGTGTATGGCGGGGTGTAGGCTTGCAAACACTTGCAATCTCAGGTCAGTGACCAATTCGTGTCGGTGGCACCAGTGTTTTGCCCCCAGTTGTTCAGCAGAAGTTGAGGCAGGCCGAATATGGCAGAATGCTCGGAGCACGTACAGCTAAGTAGATAAGAGCAAGTTGAGACAGTTCTTGAAATGCACTTTTGAAATCTTTGCACTTGCGATGCTTGCACACAGTTTTGGCTCGGTTGATGGAATGTGCCCAATTTTTGCAAGTATGCCTCTTGTGATTTAAAGAGGGTACTTGAGAGCCATGGCTCCAATGGTGTTGCTTCTTGCAGCGTGCCTGGTGCAAACGGCCTTTCTTCTGTGCACAGCAGAGGTGTTTGGAGTTCCTTTTGCCAAAGCCGCAATCTTTGCAGCTGAGCAGCCGGAAGTTCGGCGCTGTGATGCGGGACCTTCACAGAACTGCCCAAATCCGTATGGTGCAATGGCTACATGGCGATATGCCGTGAATAACCTCCGACGTGCCGTGGATTTGCTCCCAGAAGAACAACGACAAATGCACAAGAGCACCGTGTCTCTTGTAGCTCAAATCTCGTCCGAGATAGATTCTTTCTTTCAGCAGCCAACAGCTGAAGTCATGGTAGTTGGAGTGAGCAATGCCCGGATGTTGTTTGATGCGTTGAAAGACTGGATGCTCAATTCGCCTCCATCCTTCATGGAGCTGCCAGATGATGCTACTGTTGGGCTCGACTTTCTTCCTGGCCAAAGAGCCCTGCGAATCAGTGCAGATTCTGAAACTCATCCAGGGGAGGTCGAAGTTAGGCAGGGCTGTGCCATTTTTCACCTCAGTGCTGCCCTCTTGAGCAAGCCATTTGTAGATATTCATTGTAGAATTTTCTGGACTCCGGACTTGTGTGCACCAACTTGAAATAAGATACCATTGAACAATTGAACGCAGTGCATAAATGAGCTCTCATAGCCGGATAATTTTCAGAAGAACAGCATTGTTGTGCTAACGCTTGCTGCATGCTCTTGCCCCGTTTTTGTGCTCGTGCCATTGCGCCTGGCGAGGTTGGCCAACGGTGTAGAGATGCCTGTTTTGGGCTTTGGAACATGGCAACTCTTGGGCTCCACATGTTATGAAGCCACGGCCCATGCATTACGTGTGGGATATCGGCATATCGATACAGCCCAAGCGTATGGAAACGAAGCAGAGGTGGGAAGAGCCATGGTGGACTCAAAGATCCCCAGGCGAGAAGTGTTCCTGGTCACCAAGCTCAGCAATCCAGGTGAATATCAAGCGCCCCAACTTCTTGCCCGCTTTGCAAGTCAGTTGAGAGACCTGCAAACCGACTACATTGATTTGTACATGTTGCACTCCCCCGCTCCCTCCAAAGAAGTCACACTTGCTGCATGGCGAGCAATGGAAGACTTGTATCACCAGGGGCGAATCCGGGCGTTGGGAGTGTCAAATTTTGGTCGTGAAGATCTTGAATCTCTCCTGGCACACGCATCAGTGCCACCTGTCTATGTGCAAAACAAGTTTTCCATCTACAGCCCTGGCGAGCAAAGAATAGACACGTCAAGATCATTGCTGGGCTATTTGAAGGAAAAGGGAATTGCTCCTTGGGCTGCAAAAACAGTTGAATGAAAACATGATACGAAAATATACGAAACGACTCGTTTGGTGTTGTGGTTTCATGTTCCAAAATTGCCCAGGTAATGATGGGCTATTCAGTGATCAACCCCTGGCCTGACATCCTGCCTCCTTTGCAAGATCCTCATGTCCTGGCCATTGCTGAACGCAGACAAGTGTCGCCATCACAGGCAGGGCATGGCAGGGCGTTGAAATCATGGCACTGGGATGCACTGTGTACTTTGAGATCTTTGAGTATGTTGAGGAGGATTTTTGAATATTTTTGAGATATCAGGAGATGAGGAGATGATATACAGTGACACACACACACATGCTCAGTAAGAAGATCTTAGAAGTTCCATGACCGTCGTGGCCGGTCAAGCGACCCCTACAACTAGGTTCTTCACCGCTGGGCGCTTCAGCTTGGTGCTGGCGTGATTCCCAAGTCTGCAACTGTGCAGCGGATTGACCCTCTGAAGACATAGCAGGTTTTCATAGATGGTCATAGCCATAGCCATAGATTTTCCCAATTTTTCCAAATTTTCTAAAGTTAGACATACAGTAGTATGTGGATGGAAAGGCTGTTTTGGTTTGGATGACTGCAGCAATGAATCACAAATGGTTTGCAATGCTGAGTGCTACAAGAAAATTGATTAATTTCTTATGTTTTTCAGCCATCGACTGGATTCAAGGAAGAAAATGCAAGACTCTTTCATTTCAGTTTGAGCGATTTGGAGATGAGACTTCTCAGTGGCATAGTGATGCTGAGCGAAAGTACTGTTTCGACACTTGCGCCCAAATGGATGCCAGACTCTTGGTGCTGGAGTTGTTCCACACAAAAAACGTTGAAGCCTGCAGGGCCTCTTTTTAAATCTTGTTGGTTGAAAAAGACAGATGTTGTGTGATGTTGTAGTGAACTGTTTGCTCTTTGAATCTTGTGCCTTCATAAGTGGTTGGTAGGGCGACTAATCCTAAGCCCACTACACCTACCCAAATCCCATGCAATCCATTTGCTGTGCTCTTTGGTGCTTTCAATTCACTTTTGGAATTCCGGTCACTCCTTCAGCCGGTTCTCGTTGGAGTGGAGATCCAATCGCCAAGGATGTGTACAATCTTGCAACTGGTGTGAGGGGTGTTGGGTGATTCACATCGAGAACAAGTCGCAGCACGTTGCTGGATGTTCTGAAGGACACCACCAAATGCGAGAGATGGCGAGAGGCACTTGATGGCCAAGAAATGAACGGACATGGACGATGGGGAATCAATGCGAAAACTAAGACAGGGAGTAGATCCTGTGAAAGGAGAAGGTGCCGTTTGACAGGTTTGAAAAAGATCGGACAAAAACCGTCAAGATCTGCGTCAATTGATGAGTTTGTATGGCAGTGAATTTGTCAAAGTGGGGTCAGTAGGAGCAGGGGAAGTGCATTGCCGGATTCGGCAGTTGTCGTTGGTAATTCGCAGCAAAATACATGATCTGCTGTCAGCAAGCTAATCAATCATCATTCAAACATGGCAATTCTCCGTACAGTGGCCGTACAGATGAGGCTAAGCCACCCCCGTTGCGAAAGCCAATCAAGGCTGCGAAGTGTCGGAATCCTAGCCACATGGGCCACATGTATTGTATACAGCAGCAGCTTGAAAGTCCACCTTCTGGCCTCATTCTGTCATCCATGTCATGCATGGACTTTTGAGGTATCCCCATTTGCGGGGAGATACTCATACATTGCGCCGGTGGCAGTGCCAAGGACACTAGTCACTATTCTTTCAGGCTGTTCACCGTTTACTCTACACTAGTCATACTAGTCCAAGTGGATGTGATTCTTTCTCTTCCTACGCTCCACAGATTCAAACTCCCTGGCAGGAGTGTGACTCCACCACCCAGGCCTTTCGCGTTCTACTTGTATGTAGCCTTTCTTTTGATGATATTGCCAGAGGAAGTAGCGTAGAGGAGGTGCATGCTTTCGGTTTTGAAGTAGAATGGGCTCTATGGAGGTGTGATATTTGGTGAGTTTGGCAGAAGATCCCAAGCTGTTTTGTTTTGCGATGCTGCCTTGAGGTCACCAATGAGAGGCCGTGCTGTGTTCTACGCCAAGGCAAGTTGCAGCTTTTGTTTGCAAATGTTTGCGAACATGTCTGATAGATATCTTTGATGAAGAATGTGCCTCTGATGCCATGCAAATGTGCATCGGATGACAGGCCCACAGCTTGTGGCCAACGTCACAAAATAGCTGAGCTGCTGAGATGTCTTCCAGTCTTCGATGAAATGCAAAATTACTCATTGTACTGCAATTGATGATTCTTCTGTCCAGTTCTGTCCATTCAAAGCCCAAAGAAGCGCTTTGCAAAATGCGGAGCCTTTGTCCAGCATGCTTCTTGGATCTTCTTGGGCCTGTGGACCAATACATTACGCAGCCTAGTTGCGCACAAATGTCATCCCATGGAAGTGAGGGTTCGGGGGTGCGCAGTCAGGAACACAGCAACAAAAGCTCTTGACAAACAATCTAACATAATCTAAAATGGATATTCCACTGTTGGGTTTTGAATGCCCAAAGTCCGCGAATTCTGGAGAACCATATTGTGGACCATTCTGACTGCCCACCTCCGTGATGCCACCACCTTCAAGAGGCGCTGGCGACCCCTCCTGTCCCAAGTGTAAATGTCTCGCAGCAAGACTGCAGCGAATCGTGAAAGTTGGCCAAGCCACGTGATGTGCTGGCCGCACACTTCACGTTCAAACTAATTTCAAATTCTTTGCTTAAATGTGCCTTTGCGCTTCGGGCAAAGTGCAGATTAAGATTGCTGCGTTGGGATGGGTAGAGAGTTTAGGGTTCATTCTCAGCTGGCGAGAAATCATAATCACAACATGCAAAGAATTGCAAAGAGCTGTGTTGTGAGCGGCACAGAACAATCCACCACGTCCACCCTTGCGCAGATACTTGATAAGCTTGGCTGTGATGAGCGCTGCTGGCTGCTTCTGTGTGAGCGGCCAAGCAATTGAACTCCAGTGAGGGTGTGCAGTATTCCGTACCAACATGATTCATGATTGTCATTGGCTTCGCGAGGTTCTTTGCATCTTGATCCTGCTTAGCATCCGACACAACATCAAGTCAGAGGCTACAAGCTTAGCATGACTATGCGCGTAATCCAAGCAATTTACTTTGACTCTGATTGTCTTCTGCACTGCAGGTGCATCACCACATCGTGGGATTTCAGATTGCAATTGCAGCGTACGTGGAGATTTCCAATGCTGGACTTGATGCGTCGATGGCCAAGCCTTCACGGACCTGCGCATGCTGTAAATTCTACCACATCTCAGGGTGAACAAAATGCAAGGTTGATCAAGGCTGTGATTTCCGTTCCTCTTTGCTTCACCATACTTGACCGTACAACACCATACTTCACCAAGACTGTCTCCAGAAAGCTTTTGCTGCAGGTTGGCGCGGCTGCTGACAGATCAGGAAAATCATAGAACGCAGACCGAATACGAAGCTGCATTCCTATGGAAGGCGCGACCTTGAATGCATTTTCACTGAGACAATTTTCTTGACACCGTTTTTTGAGAACAATGTGGAGAAACTAACTAAAACTAAAAAACATCGGACAAGTGTTTTGCCAGTGCTTGTACAAATAGATCCTGGTTCGCACGGTTCACACGTGTTTGTCTTCAGGGAGCGGTGCTGAAGTACATGAACTCTTTTTTTGCTCTGTACTACGTTGCCTTTTTCAAGGAGTCCAGGACCTAGAGCTTTTCAAGTCATGTCATGCTTGATTTCAAAAGTTGTTGCTTCTTAGATCCCCTCCGAAGTCTTTTTGAGCATGTCGTAAGGTCTTTGCAGGATACACTTAAAGTATCTTAATGTATCTCAAAGTCTGCTTGGCGTTTCTCTTCTCGACTCACATTTTTCCTCTGAGGCATCAGACCCTTTTCTCAGAGCCGATGGAGTGCCTCAGTGCCCTTCTCAATGACAGCTAACCCATGCTAAGCCAAGCTATTCAACATGTGTGGGGTCAACATGAACAAAATAGGAATACGCCAACGGACACCAAAAGGATCCAAAAGGCTCATTTAAGATTTCAGACTACAGACGACTACAGATCCACTTTGATGCTGAGGAGACCAATGCCTTCTGGATATGCAGTCGCAATTGGGGTGCGAATCCTAATCACAATCATGTCAAAGCATGTACTGTCATCAGCTTGCTCTATGTTCATGAGAGACCCAGCTCATCAGAAATCTGAAGTTGTCTTCAGAGCTCAAGTGGTTGTAAGGGATTCTAGGAAACCTGACCACAATTGTAAAAGCGTCCTGCTCAATACAGCTATTGTTTGCAGAATCTTCGTACTCTTCCGGCTATTGGTGTCCAACGTGTGAGCATCTCAGGGCAAACATATTGCTGTCTTGGCTTTGGCTGCTTGAGTGTATTCATTCACCACTGACATGATTTCAATCGTTGATCCTTTGAAATGCGTCAGGTTTGAGCACTACTACCCGAAAGTTCGCCTGTGGTTCCGGACCATGTGCGCAATTTGTATCAAATTATCAATTTGTTTGATCGATGCTGAAGTCTGTCGTGTGCTTGACAATGCAGCACCCCTGCATTTCCTGCAGCTTTGCTTGGAATGCAGCTTGACAATCATTCTACAATACAGCGCAGAGTTTTTGGTGATGACAGACAGGCATTCAACTTTGGTCAATTCATAAGACCTCCAAAACGCGCACAATTGCATTTAAAATCATTTAAATATATCTAAATCATTTGACAATGAATAATTCAACTCTCAATGATGTTCAACATGTTTAGATTCTCCTTTGGACAGCATGCCAACGGCTCTATGATTCACGTCCTAGTCCAAGCCATGCATCAAAAGGAGGGCAGGGCCGGTGCAGAACCACCAAGTTGCTCAGTCAAGATTGGATTTCTCGACCTTTTTCAGATTTTGAATCCAAGCCAGGTCAGCCACGTGCAGTCCCAAGTGCACCAGAATAGGTCAAAAAGCCATGGCACTGTAGACTCCAGGGAAGTGATGAAGTTTAGTTTGTCGATGACTAGAAGATCCAGAAGAACGTACCAAAAGTATCCCAAAGTCACTAGTTGCACGCATTCCTGTATATTATATATTGGTGATAATATATACTGTATATTATATATTGATTATATATTTAATATATATAATATATATATATAATATATATAATATATAATATATATTATATATAATATATATATATATAATGTATATATATAATATAATATATATATATGTATATATACAATGTGTATATTCATCGTATCAGATATTGAGTCGCTTCAAAAGTTTGAGCCGTATGGGCAATACGAGCAGTTGTGAAGCTCAGGTCCTGACGTAGAAATGGAAGCCCCAAAAGTTGAACGAGAGAAGGAGAAGTCGCAGAAGGAGATCGCTGCGGTCTCTGATAGATCTGGAGGTCTGGAGGTGAAGAGATTGCTTCATGCCATTCAATGCCACGTGTACGGTGCCACCGAGCTTTGAGAAGTTTGTGAACGAAAAGCACCGAGCTTTGGAAACCGTTGGAAGGTCAGAAAAGAGCGGCTGCTGATCCGCCAGCTGACGCCAAGGAAAGGCCTGAGTTCACAGTGGTGGAAACCATCGAGAGGCTCGTCAGCACTTCCCACTGGATACCACTGGCCTTTGTTTGACGTGAAAGCGTTTCCACAATGGGCTTCAGTACTTGTATTGTAATTAATAAAGAAATATATAAACCATTATAAACCTTTGATATCTTTTGATGTTTTTTGGTCCGACTCTGGTTCTGCTGAGGTGGGACGACTGGTGATGAGAGGTATTGGGCAAGTCTTGTCTCACTGCGACCTGTTTGGCAGTGCAAGTCTACCACGGCGCAGCCCAAGAATCTGCCAGCTCCAATGCATCAAAAGAAGCGCAGTGTCTTCGATGTGGGAAAAAGGGAAAGCATGAGGGGATGGTCATGAATCCACTAGGGATTTACAGATTTACATGACATGTAATTATACAATATCATATGTTTATATCGTATGTGTATTTATATATACAATATATATATATATATATATATGTATACACAATATATATATATATACAATATATATATATATATTATAATATATATATATAATATATATAATATATATATATTATAATATATATATATAATATAATATATACACAAACCCATTGTAAGGATTCCGAGATGGACGACCATACCATCTAACATCTTTTGACCATGGCTGCCCCAGAAGCACTTGGTCAGCTTGACAAAGAGGTACTATGACAACGTGAGTCTCCTGAGCTTGTCACATGGCAAGTGCCTTAGGCTGCTGCAAACCAGTTGCTGGGCAGAGTCTTTAATTTGCTTTTGCCAGTTGTTGTTGCATTTGGGGGAGCAATTTTCCGACACATAAACATATCTTTTCGTGCCTTTGCAATACTTCAACCATGCTCTACGCTTTAGCTCTTCTACAGCTCAAGGTACTCTATTTGCTCTTTATCATTCCAGCATTTGGATGTGGTTTGTCGGGACATGTTACCACATGGTTAGCGCGTGAGGCCAAACTCTTGAGCTTGCAGACATGTCCCCAGCAGAGCAGCAAGCCAAGAAGGTGTGACCCCCTTTGTAGAAGGGCTGCAGAATCTTTCCATTAGTCATTGGATGCAAGGTTGTGTGAGGGTACATGTTGCAGCGTTGTTAACAAGGGATGTCGGTGTTATATTCCTTTCCTTGCCAAAGATCATGGCCTAAGAATAACTAATTAAGAATACCTGATACGTGTTTTTCATCTTACAAACAATACATATCGCAAACTACCTTCAGGATATTGCAGGATTATATAATATAACTACTGCCTCTCTATAGTCTTTTATTTAGCGTGTGTATATATATATATATATATGTATGTATGTATGTATATATACAGTATATAGAACGTATCATGCACAGGTACCTTCAATTGTCTAAAGTTGTTTCTGTTTTGTGGATTGTCAAACAAGTTCTCACCAGCACTACAACCACGGCTTCTGCACAGGAAAAGCACCGCAACTTCCAGCAGTTTGACGAGATGCTTTTGACGTTTGGACCTCGAATGAACAGGTACACTTTCCCGCTGCATGCTTCAGCAGCTACGTGAGCTCTTGATCACAGTATTGATAGTATTGTCTCTTCTGGTACTGAGTGAAGAGAGAAGAGAACCGGATCAAGAAGCTGCCAACGACCAAAGAAACTGCTACCTAAACCCTTGCACTCTGAGAGTCTCAATCGACCCAATCTGTTGTGTCTTTTCTTTTCCCTCCTACAGACAGATCCGAAAGTTGGAATGCTTTCCCGCTGTCCTAGTTGTGAGCTTCTGATCAAGGCATGGCTTTGCTACACTCTTTGCCGTAACTTCTCCGTGGGTATGCACCGCAGCACAACCTGCTTGTCTTCGCATTGACATTCCTTTCCATGCAATGCTTGAAGTGTGCCGTTTCAATTGTGCCAGACGTTGCTGGCTGTCATCGTCGAAATTTGGATAGACATGAAGAGTCGGATGCACAGCTTTTGCAGAATTGACCAAGCATGTGGAATCAATCAGTCAGCTTTCACCGCTGTCATAGGTTCCGATCAATTTTGAGGCTTGTTGGACAGCAGACAGCGTCCATTTCCAGAGCGTGCACGGAACAATGAGCCTTTCTCTTGGCATGCAGTTGCTTCGCAACTGCAGATATGTTCAGCATGCTTGTCATGTCAGCATTATACCACTTCTTGGGACTTTCTGTCGTTGCGAGCTGCAATTTGAAGTGTGACGACTAAGGCCCTGGGGAGTTGCCTTTGATGTCTATGGTGCGGATGTGCTTGTGATATCTTGTGATCAGCAGCATGGAAAAAGAGTTTGTCAGTTTGTACACGGAAATTGTCAGAAATTGTCAGAAATCATGGAACTTGTATGAATGTGGCCCTTGGATGTGATCAGACGACTTCGGTTACCTCGACCCTGCACCAGGTGTCCTGGGAGCTTTCACAAACGTGCTGCTGTTGATCTACACATCAACTCAGTACTCTGGCTGGTCTGCTACAGAGAAGGCGGAATGCAGAAAGCACTTGATTGAACTTTTTTGTCTTTAGATCCAATTCTACGGACAGAGTTTCATCCAGTTGACAAGTTGAGCAACTTCACCCCTTTGCCAAAACACATTGGTCTTGTGTGTGTGAAAAAAGTTGTCGTAGCCTTTGTTTGGTATGACCCGCCACTCTTCGTGCATCTTTGACCCAGATGGTGTTCTTCGTTTTCTTGGAGCATGTCATCTTTGGTGCCAAGCACGGGGCTTGGATTTGGCTATGCTGCTGGTTGCATCATGAACAAATATGTGCCAGAGTGAAAACAAGCCAGAAAGGTGCAGTCGCAGGGGTCAAAAGTCCAAGATTAGGCACTTCTTGTTCAGCACTTTGGATCACGTTTTACAGATTGGATTTCGAAGGAAAATAGTCAAAGTCAACATCTATCGCCTTTGTCCTCAATGATAGCTGTCCTCCAGCATCGGTGAGGTTCATGATGACCTTGGTCTTCCCTGAGGCTGGATGTGTAGCCGGGTAGACTGCAAGTCAATGCCACTAATTCATTTTGGCAAGAGGCTACTCACTAGACTTGTTTCCACAACGACACATGGAACACATTGAGAAATATTGGGAAATCATTGCAATCTGTTGCCGCAGTAGCATTGGAAAAATATGGAAAGGTGAGATCCCTTCCCCAATTTTCATATCTTTTGATGGAAGGTGCCACAGGCCGTAGAGGTGCTGGCATTGAAGCAAGACAACGTGGTACATCGGTGCCTGGAGGGGATCAAGGCACAGGGACACAGGATGCGCTTGGGAGATCAACAAGTTCAACATAGTTCAACGATGTTTCAGGTTTTACTATGTTTGTTCTTATTGCTCTGTTGTTCATACTTCTTCAGTTTTTTGTTTCATGTTTTTTCTTTTTTTTTCCGGGTGATGTCTTTTCATGTCTTTTCAGTTTGGTCCCAAGCAGCAAGAGTCGATTAGGAAGACAAATGCGTACAAATGCCGGTGATATGCAATCTAAGAGAGGAGGAGGACTGCAAAGGCGAAATCTTTTTACTTTTGATGATCGGAACCTGTCCCTTTGGGTCTGCTAGGTTGAGAGTCAAATGGACTTCAGCCTTTTCCGAGAAAGTCGTGCACAAGAGGAAGTGCAGGTGCGCAGCGTCAAACGGGCCACAAGGGACGTCTACTTGGCGAAGTCATCTTTTTCTGCATAGCTTCAACATGCTGTATTCACGAAAGCTAGCGGTAGCTAGCTGATCTAGCTGGAGTTTCTTCTTGCTTTCCCAAAGAATGGGGCGGACCAAATGCCAAACGCGTGATTTTTCACGCGAACCCCCCTCTCCCCCTCCCCCTCCCTCCATGCATCTGGCACAATTGCAAGCCAATACCACGGGATCACACGAACTAACCGCGCCGCTTGTAGTTGCAAAACCACGTTGGCCCAGGCCACACGAACCCCGGCTTAGGCCAATACCCCTCGGCGTATTATGTAGCTCTACTCAACCATCATGACCATCATGCATCTCACAATTACGCATCCATCCTCAATCAGTTAATACAGTATTGCGTTGCAAACATCAAAAAACATGATAAACATCTATAAATATAAACATTGCATCTATTGCTGTAGCCATTACAGACCTCGAACTGTTAGTCATTGAGACAATACATTCGAAGTTCCATAGCTCTTATCCGACACCAAAATTCATAGATAACTTTTAGCCATCCATTTCCAAAATCATCCAGCCAACTTCGCGTTCTCATATCCGCTACTTCTTGAGCGACACCTACTACATCCTGAGCGCTACAATAACCATCAATAACCAATACCTGCTTAAGCTATGAAGTGGTATTACTACATAAATCGCACAATTACGAGCTATATCACTTAGCTATCCCTGACCTAAGCCGCGCATTCACATGCTACGGTATATAATAATATATGAGATAGCTCAGGCTTCTCCCCCCATCACATCTTGGAAGTAGATGGGCAGGGGCTCAATCCCCCCCACCTCCTCCCACCCCGAACCCACACAACCCACGTCACCCAACCGACGCCACCACCCAAATTATTCCACCAATTACCAATTCACTCCACGAAAGCATAAATATATAAGCCCACCTCTTTCACTCCAACTTGCCCATGCTTAGCTTGCGTTCACCAACCCTTGGACTCAAGTGGCTGTATGTTAGTTTTTGGGACAGGCACTTTACTTCCTGTCATTTGTTTCACATGTTCATCATTTTCGACTTTGCCTTGCCACGCACGTGAAGGTGTTTGGCCACGACTTGCTGGAGAAGGAGGAGGCTACTACCGCATACTACCGCTATATAGTAGATTGCTAAAGATTGCTAGATATCCACAAGTTGCCGTGGCCCTGCTCCAAGCCCAACCGGTCCCAGCCGCACCTGACCGGTCCAGGGTGATCTGCAGCTCTCTCTTCAGGATAGTGGCAAGTCCATGTGAGCCGGGGGGCAGCTGCGACAGCTGCGACAGCTGCTTGGGCATGGGACCACCAACTTCTATTGTCTAAGAGTCCAAGTCATGTGGTTTCCTTTTGCAGTCAAATGGGGCCTAATTAATTTGTTTGTACTGTACCAGATTCTATGAATCAATGATAGGAAATGCACGGTTAGATATAGGTACTAACAGACTCTTACAAGGCTCCCCTTCTGAGTGTTGCAACTGCACTGAGATGGATCAAGGCAGATTCATATGATCGAGAATGTTCTTTGGCCATAGCAGCATCCCTGTCAGAGTGCCCCTTGCATGTTGATGCTACCTGCAGGTACCAAGGCGTTATTGACGAGGTAGGAACTCTCCGCGTCAACATCGGCATGCCAGTGATGCCTGTGGGTACCCAGTAACAGTACGCTGAGGCGGGCTTGCTGCATGAGCCTTGCTGTGTTGTGTATGTTGTGTTCTGTTTCACACTGATTGCTGACAAGTGAGAAGGGATCGCCTTACCCAGCAGCCTACGCGAATGGAATGCATGGGCTTGCACAACATCATCCTCCATAAAATCGGTCTGACATGGCCAACTTGGGACTGCACTACAGTTGGTGAAGGGTTTATTTTGCCTTTTCGATTTATAGGCTACATGTAACCAATGTAACCATGACTTCCAGGATTGGATTGCCAGTTGTGAAGATGTGTTGAGATGTGTTGAGGCACAGAGATGGTCTACAGCGAAGTACCAGGTGGTGATGAATTAGCCCATACTGTACCGCAGGCTGTGTTCACTCTTTGCCAGGATTGATGATTTTGCAAAGGCTTCCAGAGCTGCACAAAAAATCAGGGAAAGATAGGGAAAGGTCCTTTCAAAAATTTCGATCTAACATACATTGGGGCCAATGACACTGAGGCTTCCACCAAGGGACCCCCCCACGCAACGCCACTCGCATGTCGAAATTATGGTTGGAAGAACACTTTGAACACTGGAAGTCAGGTTTCACCGAGGCAATGGCAAAACCGAAAGGACGCCTCGCATGTCGGTTCCTGTTTTTTTGCTATTGCGCTGTTGCTGGCAACAAGCCGCACTGTATGCACTTACGTGTCAGAGAAGTGTCCAGCAGCGGCTGGGCAGTTTCAAACCAATGGACTTCGGCCACTTCGACATGTAAACAAACATTAAAGTCATCCATAATTGGTCCATAATCAGCCAAATTTGATTGAAACATTGGCCTTCTCAATAGATTCAATAGACTTGCATAGCTACGACATGGGACACATATACGTGCATCATGCTGATGCGTACTAGAAAAGGTGGGCATGTAACGGTTTGGTTCACTCTTAGACTCAAGCAATGCAAGGCCGATGCATCCAAAGGGATGCTAGGTGTGATGCAAATTGGGCCCTGGGCCGAATCCTTCGACTTTCGAGGAAAACCTGAGACATCTTGCGACGGAGTTTGAATTGACTACTCATGGCAGATGATTAAATCCGGCATCGAAGGAACTGTATCTTCATTCCAGACTCCAAGGGTTGAGTAATTGTTTGTTACATTTGTTTTTGCCGGCTTTGCCAACGAACAAGATTTGGCATAGTTTAATTCCAAAAGAATCTTACAATAGCATAGGTACACTTCAGGCCCCTTACTACTTTTGCCCATGCTGCTTTCCGTAGCTTTCTCAAAAGCCAAGCCACAACTGAACGTGCTGTGTTTCGGCGTTGTGAAGATGTTTGGAGCCCAGACAAAGTGAAAGGTTTGGACGGTTTGGACCGTGCAAAGGCTTTGGTTCTCTTTCCCCTCGTTCCGTGTCAGGCACAGAACGCGACGCCCCAAATCATGGGGACGGCCAATTGCTGCAGCTGTGGCCTTCACTGGCGCCGTGACTCTCAGGACTTGTGAAATTACTTTGTCGATTTGTCGATCGTTGCTTCTTTTTGGCATGTTTTTCTTTCAATCTTGGGGGTAACGATCTTTCAGAATAGCAGTGACAAGTTGTGGCAAATTCACAGTGGAAGGCAATCTGGGGCTGGACTTGAAGCGTTTGTTCAGCCAACAGCTGGGGCATCCAGGAGCAGAAGCCTAAGTGTGCAGTAAGCTTTCACACGTTTTGCCAAAAGTCTGAACCGTTCACTTCAAACATGTACCTATGATGGCCTATGTCATCTCATGTCAATGTTCATTTTTGCAAACGGCAAATCACAAGATGATCTAATGGTCAGACTTGGTACTGTAAGAGCTGATTAACTGAAAGTGCTATAAGTCGTTTGCACGTCGAAGCTACTGTACGTGTCTGAGGCTTTTCTGCACGCAGAGCCGGCGAGCAGGAGGCGGTTATGCATAGGGTGAACAGTCCAGCAAGTCAAAAGAATGCTTGTCCAACTTCTTGTGGTCATTCCACTTCCACTTGCCAATGTATGCTTGTGGTATGATGTCAAATGTATCGGAATTATTTGCATGGTGTCGTTTTTGACGCTTCATGTGCAGACAGTACAGTATCTTATCTCTGCTCTGGGACAGCTTTGCTGGGATACACACACTGACACGCGCCGACATGGAAGGTGCAAACCACCCAGAACGTCATGCCCTCAAGTTTCAAGCTGGTCTCATGAGTAATTGCCAGTGTCTTTGGTACTGCCTTAAAAAAAATAAGGCAACCCGAGAAGCCACCACCTGGTATGCTCTTCCAATCTTGCCGTTTCAGTGCAGGCCAATTCTGCAGCACCGACGAAGAAATCTGAGGTTGGCCTGTCCTTCGTTCTATCAGTGCCATCAATTTCAACGTGGTTTCAACGTGGCTGTTCCGATTGCTATTTTGCAACTGCAAAGGTAGCTACTTTCGCTATGGGCTGATTCTGGGGCCCACAGGCTTGGTGGACACTAGCTAGCAACAGCAAGGGCAAAGTGCACCTGATCCAAGTTGATGTCCAATGATGTCGGCTCGCTTCCACGTTTCCAGGCCCAATTTGACAAAGTTCCTGGTGTGCTGAAAACGTTCTGATCTGAGAAATGATCTTGCATTTACGGACATCGCCTGACTCGCTTACCCTCGAAGCCAAGGACTGTTGGATACACAGGAGGCAGAAACCCAAAGCCTTCCTATGAAACTGTTTGTGGTGGTGATGGCCACACGGAGGCAAGTTGGCTCAACTGTAGGTCAGCACAGCCAGATTTGGAAACTGGAGGGGGTGATGCCCAAAGACTGTCGTCACATCTTTACATCGCAGCTGTTTAAAACACTGTTTGTTGTGCCACACGACAAGTCATCCCAGAAGGCACACAATGCTATTTCATTATCAATCTGATATCTAGCTTGATCTACTTGTAGCTTTAATATTGCGTGTAAATATACATTTACAGTTACATAAATACTGTATTGTAAAATGTGTATATACATAATTATACAATATTATACATATACAATCATATACATGCATGAGGCATAGATGTAATTAGATATAGATGTAGAGATATATAGAGCAAAGCATAATTACAAATGATACGTTCTAGCATCAACCAGCTGTTGAGCCGATTTTAGGAGCTCTGTCGTTTTCAGGCCATTCAGATCGAATACGATCCCGAGGAGGTGCAGCAGAAAGCTGGAGCTGCATTCAATCCTGCTTTTGTTGTGGACAAAAACTCACCGCCAGATCAGCTATGACATGCTGCTGGACCAATTCATGAAAGGCCTTGAAGCTCAGAGAAGTTTATGCAAAATCAGTTTGCACATGTCCTACACGCTTACTGTCATGTACAGTACCTGACTGACAGTAAACCGGTCCCTAGTGCAGAGTGAGTGCTACAGTGAGTGGCTGCACATTGCATTGTAATGGATTGTACATCATACATCACCTGTTTCTCACATCTTACCATTCCACGCCTTGATCTGCTTTCGTGTCGATACCTGAAGCGTTATCAGAGTTGAGGCCATCAGCCGATGCGTTCAAAAGCTCAGTTGCAAGCTTAGCTCATCTTCACTCAGATCCCCAGCTGCCTTCAGCTTCAAACCATAGGATTCTGGCAGACTCGACGGTAGTCGACCTGTGAGGTACAAATCAGCAGTTTGGTATCACAACGATGAACAAAAGAAAGTGGCTGAATCCAGACTGCAGGACTCCAGCAGCATGCAGTGGCATAGTATATATGTATAGCATAGTTGGCAGGAGTAAACTGAGTGCGTGTTCGACGGGTTCTTTCATATCAGCAAGTCTGTCCAGCTATGTCCTTCCAGGACTATGGCGTGGACCATGTAGTGGACGTTGATGAGGCCAAAACTTGGCATGATGCCGAGGAGCAGATGTGATGAGTATCCCAAAAAGAATCGGGTGGCAGTCCATGTCAAACAAGTCGACTTGTCCATCAATCTTTGGATGAACCACATGAGCATTGCAACAAAGCTGCACTGCAAATCACTGCAAAGTTTGGAGTGACGTGACAGCAGACCTGTGTGCCAGGATTATCATCAGAAGTACTACACAAAGGCAAACTGCGCCATTCAGTAGTTTCTGTGTGAGTGGCAAAAAGGCCATGTGGCCTAGATCCTCCAGAGGATCGAGTCGATTTTCAGCTCAGCAATATGTTTGAGTTGCAGAGCTCCCAGAACAGTTCCCTACCGTTCTGAGATTTTGACAGCAGAGCTTCCAGGATCCAAACCAGAAATATTTGGAAATATCATGAAATGTCAATAAAGGTCTTCACTCAACCAATTGCAGTGCAGCCAGAAGCAGAGGCTAGATATTTGAAGTCGCGTCCCACTTTGTCTCATGCACCTGAAGTGACTCGTGAGAACAGCTAATGATACGTGCTTTGAGGGTGGATGATCCTTTGAGCAAGTTGCACTTGACCTAGGGTGAAGGTACTGTAAACAAACACAATGAACGGCGCATTCGTTCGAATGTTTGTCCATTCATGCTGTTTGTTTCCTCATGTTTGAAAAGTCAAACTGCATTGGAGAAATGAGTTACATTCTTTGAATGGAGAAGGCTGAACCCTTTGCATGTAGAAAGCTGCCTTTCACCAGCACTCTTGTGCAATGTGACATGCTGGGCACTTGCAAAATATGCAGTTTACATCATTTTGCTACTGTTTAATTTTCCATGTCAACTGCATGTCCGATGCAGCAGAATCTTTGCACAGGCATCGTGCATCGTGATTTAAAATGCGTTGCTTTCAATCTCCGGCTGACCCTGGTGTGGTACAGTACTTGTACAGAGACGGCTAGTTTCACTCTCAAATGTAAGTACTAGTAGCGTGCTGCAAACGCCTTGGAAGAGAAAAGGATTTGCCCATCGAGCGACCGTACAAACATTACAAATTGGACGCCTTTTCATTTTTGGTGCAACTTGACATTGCTCGCGTACAGCTGCCCTACAAGAATTCTTCATGAAAAGAAAAGGTCTAGCAGCATTAGCAGCCAACAAGCAACTTGTGATTACAAAATGTCAGCTGTGTTGGGAAAATGCCAAGCAATTGAGTGCAAACAGATCCACACTGCAGACAAATGAGACACAACAAGCCACTTTTTCGCTGTTGTATTTGTATTTATTTCTCAAAAGTATGTTTGTTCAGCATTGATCAAATTGCCTTGACAATTTGTATGGTTTCCTTTCGGAGCGATGCGCTTTCCAGCGCTGGTGCTGTTTGTCCTGACCCCAGATTTGACCTCCAAAAGCACCAGCGTCGTGCTGCCATGCCGCGCAGGTTGTCCATGCAGCGGAGAGCGGAACGCCAATTCCAACATCCGACACATCCGACTCATCGGAGCTAGAATGCAAATGGTGTGCCTGTCATGTTTGAGATGCCTCTCGGACACAACGACACCAAGAAGCATTGTGAAATCTTTACTCTTCTGAGATGTTACAAGACTGTTCCAAGCGGCATTGCAGGCCATCCTGCATGCCACATTGCGTTCCCTGCGAGAAGAAGCAGGCCTTTGCATTCGACGTTGATCTATTTAAGTCTAGGATTTGTCAACATTCCATGAATGACATCCATCTATGATCATCTATGATAGGTAAGACTTTTAAGACTAGACAATAGTAGTTCCCATTATGATTAGCTTGAATGTATCAGACCATATTTCAGACCTTATATACAGTAGTTGGCCGATTCGCCATAGACCGCTTGCCAACACAGCTGTTCGTGAGACTGTTGCCCCACTGGGTATCAATCCGTTGTCGAGGATGCCAGGATACTTTTAGCAGATTGCACGCACATGTTGCGTGTCTTGATGTGTGTGTGTGTGCGTGTGTGTGTTCGCGCGCATGTGCCCGTACCTCTCGAAAAACTTGCAAGCGGAACTGATCGGGCATATTGTTCGTGCTAAAAAGATCTATAGAAAGAAAGGAAAAAGGGTGTCCAGTATTGAGATGCATTGAGGGCTTGATCAATCCGTCAGTTGAGAAGGTTGACGGATGTGGCGACATGTGGTTGCAGCAAACCTCGCAAAGTACGCACCGATGCCCGCTTCCATGGGGGAGGTTTTCCATGTTTTCCCCCATCTCTCCCGTTTGAACAAGAGCGGTGCATTGTGCGGATGACAAGGTTACAACCTACGCAAGATGAAGCACAGCGTTGAGAATATTGCAGCTGCGATGTTTGAAGAAGTAGTGTGTCCCTCCTGGTCCTACTTGTAGCACAGCATTGCCCGTCCAAATGCAACTTTTGGTTTGGCACTACACTCTCTGCCATGGTGCATTGCAACAAGGCGGAATGAGGCACAATCTGCGGCAAGAGCGTACAATGGCGTCGACATATGTCTATATAACATGTTTAATGTTTAAGATATTTCAAGCATGCCTGGAGAGGCATGCTGAATGTGTGCATTCTAAAATCTCCAGTTGCGCGGGCTTGGCTCGTACCATGTCACTACAACTTAAAAGATACATTATATCAAAGATCCTGAATCCTTGTTGGCAAAGGCCTGTGTGTGAAGAAATATAATATATTCGTGCGAGTGTAACGAAGTTGCCATGCACGTGTGGATTCTGGAGTCTGATTGCCGATCTGTTGCCTGACAGGGAACTCAACCAAGAACAAAACAGTACTCGTATGTTTCGCAAGCAAGGCAGCCAAAACGATTTCTCATTAGTTTCACCCAGCACAACGAACTCCGACAAGTTCCATACTTAGCAGGTGGATACCAATCCTTTCTCATCAAAGATCTCGCCAAGCTAGCCCAATATTTGTGCGCCGTAGGCCACAGTCAATCAAGCGTGCCCAGGGAATTTAACAAGGTGTTTAACTGGCCGAATTGCAATTTGGTTAATGATGCTTGAAAGATCTTGAATGCTTAGGAAACCATTTGAGATCGGTCGTCAATCTGGCAACTGCTGGAACTGCTGAAGTCGCGATGGCAGAGGTGGCGCCAGGCTCCCGTTCTTGCTTTGTCCAGGTGATCCTTTTGCAACGCCCGTGCATCCCGTGCTGGCCTTCCGTGCTGAAAGCGAACACTGGGCACCAATCTGTTTGTACTTTGGGATTGCGAAGTAAAATGATTGGGATGTGTTCGCCATGTCCATCCATTTCCAACAAACATTGGCAAATAGGGGGAATCTTTTGAGGCGAATTTGGCGCGAGAGTATGCGAAGGTCGGTCCTATGCCCGGGTGTTGACTGGCATACCGGCATACCCGTTTACGGCTAGCAGCAGCCCGAGAATTCCAATTTGGAGGGGCAGGTACATGATGGCACTTGATGGCACGCGAAGCTTATCAAAGATTGTTGCGCGGCCCACTGGCGGGACTACGAAATCCAGTGGGATCCAAATCCTCCATCCATCCGTCCCAATGTTCCCCGAAGCGCACGAAAGCACGGATCAGAAATTAGTGTAGGAGTAGTAGAAGCAGGGGATATCAGAGGATGCTGTGATGGCGATTGCTGCTTGAAAATCACTGTTGTACAGTGCCTGCTGACAAGGGAGGTCAGTGTCCAACGTATGTCTATAATATATTATAATATATTATATTAGATACTATTAGAGGAGATGGCACTTGCACCTGTTCGACGGCATTGACATTGACATGCGTTTGTCATTCTGTGCAACATGTCGCCGTATACGGACTGGAGTGTTTTTGCCTCGTGCGCATGGTTTTGTACCCGTTGTACCACTGCCAAGTGCATCGCAACGAATCACATGTTTTTGAGAGTGACTTGGCATATGGAACTTGCTGATGAAAATCTAAAAGGCAACAAACAATCGGCAAGAAACTCGGGGTATCACATGTTTTTTTTCGCGACCAGAGGGAATGGTCCAGCGCAACATTGTTTCTGCTCAACTGTGCTGAGCTTTTGCTCGAGGGGCGGAGTTTTTCTTCTGTATACTTTGGGATTCCAGCGATCACGAGGGTCTCACTGGACTCATGCTTGCAAGAATGCTATGAGCCGCACGATTGCCAAATTTCAAGCAATACGTTCCTCACATATATGACACGTCCAACGAGCCTGTAATTAGGATTAGCAACCTAAGGCTGCGATCACCTGTCGCACAGTGAATGGATTTAGCGTTTGACTCTCGGGAAAAAGTGAAGCTTGACCTGTGGACGCGACGTGAGGAGACGACGTGAATTAAGCAGGACATGTTTCCTGTCGATCCCCTTGTAACTCTTTAGGAATATTTCAGGATATGCGAAACAAATGGGGTTCATTGCCGTATCTGGCCGACGTATCGAGTTATCCGTTGATTGTATGTGCTGTCATGTTGACCAGTTTTCCCTTGTGACTCGCAGCCAATCACCTCGACTTCATATCAATCACATTCAATGACATTACCGCCAGCACAAGCCAGGCCATTGGAAAGTACAGACTAATTCCAAACCAGCCCCAACAAATGACCCAAATCGATTCGTCGCTCACACCAGCGCCCTCAGTTTGTCACACCAAAGCATCCTGCCACCAAAAAGGAAAGTGGGGAGACAGCTGTAAACTGGTAACTCTTTCTTCAACTTCCACTTTTCTTGTAAAGGAAAAGCATAAGAATGTTGGTGCGAACATGTTGCGACATGTTCATCCGGGATTTTTACATTAGTGACTTTGCGAACAATTGAAGTGCCGTGCGGAAATGAAGTGAAGTATCGTGAAGTCACTTTGCATACAGTATTCGCAAAAAAATCAGACAATGATCAATGATACATGTATCGATAATTGTTATTGATGTTTGTTTGGGCAAAGCTGCCTTGAAGGCATACAGGAGAGAAATGGTAAAAAAAAAACATGTTGAGGGATGTTGATGGGACAAATGCGCACGCAGCCGTGGTTTTCCGCAGTCTTTTGAAGTCCCCATCGAAAAGAAGAAACCAACATACGCCCAAAAGCTCACACATGCGTTCGATTCAAGAAAGTATTTCTCGTGTAGCAAATATCCCTTTCGTTTTTCGGGACACATTATTCACACAAAGAAGGAAGGCAAGCAGAGGAGAAAGGAACAAAGGGAAGTGAATAAAAGGAAGGAACCAGTGAAAGGAAGGATACAAAGGAAACTAAAGAAACCAAGCAAACAAATTGACAGTGTTGCAGAAGTTTGCGGAACCGTTTCGTTTCTTCCTCCTAATGCCTGCCAACCGCCACATTCTCGCGGCGACATGTTTGTGCCAAACGAACAGCAAAGTAAAAAAGGACATCATATCCGCCGCAAACACAGCCCGATATCACAATTGTTGAGCATAAAGGCCGAATCCAAAGGAACGCAATTGGTTTGACCTTGAGAAAGCGCTCCACCCTTTCTTCTTTCTTCACTTCACCTCATTTCACCCTCGTTTTGCTCCGGAAAGACGTTTCCTGCGCCAGGGAAAATGGAGATCCGTCGGTAGTTTGCCGCACTTGTCCAACAGCCTCATCCCGAAAACTTCACACTATGCACAGGAAAACGATGGAAAAATGATGAAAAATGCGATCAACAAACGGCGAGAATACAATAGCTACAGAAATGCTACAGATAGTTCCACCATGCAACCCAAAATTATGAACATTGTCTGAGTCAGCAACCAGGAGGTCAGGACCTCGGTCGTACGCGCAAAAAAACGGCCTCTGAGTAAAGCTATTTGGTTGGCTTTGCGGATGAAATTCTTCAACGCCCTTGTCTCTCCAACTGCATTGTTTGGTTTGGCCATGTTGCCACTTACCAAACGACCCTTCAGAAGCTGGATGCTGTTCAACGAAAAAATGCTGCGACCCATCGTGGGGTGAAAAAGAATGGAAAGTCAAGAATGGTCAAACATTCCGAGGGATGAACATGCGGGTTCAGAATGCCTTGACTTTGTTTCCGACGAGGCCACGGTTGGAATGTTGTTTTGTCGACAGTCAAGACTGGTTCCCAAAATAACGCGTGATACTAATGCTTGGCATGTGTTGGCAAATTCGTGGCAAACAAATCATGGTTAGGCAGAATGACAGAATGAATGCAGGAAGGAAGGAAGGAATGAATGAACGAACCGTGTGTGCCCCCGTGGGCAGCCCGTTGGGAGCACAGGAATTGTCAGACAAATAGAGTTATGGTACACAATCGCCACTCGTGGTCATTCAAAGGCAGAATGAATTCGTCCATGAGGTTTTTCCAAGCATCTCGGTCTCTCGCAAGCATCATCCAGTCACCAAGGCCTTTGTACCGGCAAAAATCATCTAGCTTTCTGTGCCAAACCTTCAATGGTTGACCAGCACTCTGCTGACCACCACGAGCCGGATTCCAACCAAGAACACGAATCAGCCATTTGTCAGTGGGCAAGTTGGCTACATATGGTGCGCAATTCCAAAAATGTTTGAAAGGGGAAGCCGCCCAATCTGTAACCTCAGCTGCTTCATGATTGGGCAGAAAACGTTCATTTCCGACCGGTCCGCAAGCAGGGAAAACCACTCAAGAGATGGGATGATAGTTTGACAGTTTGTTATCATTTTTTTTCAAACGACAACATGGGTAGAGCTCCCGAAACACCAGTGCGGCCGGCTTGCAAATGCAAACCTTTTTTTTTTTAGTTGTCCGAATGATGGTTTGTTTCTTACCCTGCATCCTTGATGGGCCAATGTCTTTGACTCGAACGGGCGAAAGGCAAAAGGCGAAAGGCAACGGAAAACAAACAGAGTGCACCCACACATCACCCCAGACCATGTGTAACGTGGCGTCAAACCTACGCAAGTGCCACCGTAACCTGCTGACTTGGATAGTTGCACTGCAAAACATTTTGGACTGCTTGCGTCCCACGGAGGATGTAGTGGTACCATGTGGAATGGCACATCAATGGAAGAGGCGTGTCAGATGTTCAAAACATTGAAATTGCGTATCTATACTGTACCAACCCGCCACGGTACCAGAGGACCTACCTAGCGCTCAGAGTAGCCAAGGTCAGAAATATTTTTTCGCCCTGTCCGCGTTGCTGCCCATTTTGTGATTGGCCTTTTGTAACGCGAACTGCAACTAGCAATGCTCAATTTATGTAAAATTTGGTCATGACTACACAGTGGAGGTTGGATGTCGTCCGGCACTTCGTCCACAAACCCGGTAGTTGCTCCCGGTTGTGTCGAGTTCTTGGAAATTTTCCACTATTTGTTTGTCCATCCATCCATCCATCCATCCACATCCATCCATCCATCCATCCATCCATCCATCCATCCATCCATCCATCCATCCATCCATCCATCCATCCATCCATCCATCCATCCATCCATCCTGTTAAACTCAAACTTGATGTTTGGTTGATGCAGGCAGTTGGTTCTCACACTTTTCTGATGGCACTCGATGCCAGCTCAAGGGCCCTGATGAACCCAGATGTCCAGGACACACTGATGTGTCACTGATGTACATGACAGGATGTACATAAGGATGCATGTATGTTAACACGCCCCCTTGGCATAAAGATGTGTCAATCTTTTATGCCAGAACTGATGAAAAGAGCGTTAATAACTGCAATTGATGTTGAAAGATGATCACCACCGCAGATGCTCCGAAACGAATCTAATTGCATTAGATGTCTACAAACACGGTGAGGTGGATGGCACCTGCACAGCCAAAAGCTGATGTCGCTACCAAGACGCGCGCTTGATGCATTCAGCTCTCTAGATCGATGAATTAATGATGCCACTCAACTCTCAGTAGGTGTTCCTCACAACCAATCATCCTTCGATGCTCTAGGGGTTGTTGATGCTCACCATGTGGATGGGCACGGAGATGGTTCCATCTTGATGGTCGATGACACCGTCTTCGTCCACGATGTTTTCTCCCATTGGATCGTTAAAGTGATTTGATGGAACACATGGATACCCGGGCTAGTTGGGGAGATGATGCTCCTTGTGATGTACCCCATCAGTTCAATGACGTACTGCTGATGGTCATCATGACCTCGAAAACGCTTGCCAGGGATGGTCGATGGACTCACGGTGAGAGTCCCTGATGCCAAACAAGCATCCATGATGCCCTGTTTGACTGATCCTTCCAAGGGATTCGTTGAGCACAGCGCATGAAGACCTGCATGTCCAACTGGGTCTCCGATGTGCCGATCAGTAAATCAGATTTGCCCTTGGCGATGGCCATGGCCATGCGATGGCCTTGGCGATCATCACAGGGATGTGATAATCCCAAATGATGCCATTGCGCCACCTGTCTGCTTTGAAGAGGTCCGTGATCTTTCCTTTCACGGAGGTCACGATCTGCTTGGACATTTGATTGGACATCTCGATGGAGTTGAAGTTGTAGGTTCCGCCTTGATGCAATTGGTAATACGATGACATTCCATGTCGGGTGAATCCTGAGATGGATTTTTGCTCCACGAGTCGATGGATTTATTGCCAGGTCGATGGCCTGAAAGCAACGATGTAGGACTGAGATGTCTTTGGTATAAATGCGCCCCTCGGATAGCAGCCAGAAAGAAAGGCGTACGCTATTCTTCAGGCATTGACGCATCCCAATATGCTGCCAGGGCGTCCTGGTTCCCTTTGATGCCACGGATCTTCTCAACGATGTTGGCCGCAGATGCGTCCGTTGCTGGATGCGACACCTTGTGATCCAAAAGATCAAATTCTTCTTTCATAAGCTGGATGAAAAGCATGTCCTGATCCTCCAGCTCCTTGATGCGTGCACCATCTATGATCTACGGTCCTTGATGTGACTGCTGCGCAAGCGTGATGGAATCAGGAATTGATGTGCTCTTGTAAACCCTGATGTCAACTGGAGTTGACGATGCCATCCTTGATCTTCACGATCGATGCGGTCACTTGCTGCCGTTCAAATGATGGCTACGGTTGAGTAGTCAGCGACAGCTACAGAAGGGGATGCAACATAAATATAAAAATACGAAAAAAAATGCAACTCAAAAATACAAAGCAAGAACTGTAGGGTTTAGAAAATACAACAGGTTGGTTTTGTATTTTTTTGCAATTTGGTTACTGATTTCCAAACTGAACGTGAGATTGGTTTCTGTTTCATATTTTTCTTATTGAGGTGACTCACGGATGCAACTTAAGACCAAGTTACACACACACACACAAAACAAAATTGTGGATTTGCATTTTTTATATGTTTTGTATTCTTGAAATTTTGGATTCGTATTTTTTTTGTATTTTGTATTTTTGACATTTTGGACTCGTTTTTTTTTTGTATTTTGTATTTTTGACATTTTGGATTTGTATTTTTTTTGTGTCTTTTTTTGGTACTTTTCGAAAAAAAATACAAAAAAAAATGCAAAGTGCTTTATGTATTTTTTTGTACTTTTCATGTTCGTCAAAAAATACGCTTTCCACTTTTGTTATTTTTTTTGTTTTTTTCATGTTTTGGGCCGGAGAGCAACCAATTAAATTCATTGTCCATTCAGCATTGTGCCAAATACCGCGTATACAAGTGAACATGTGATGTGCTTCCCCATGACAAAACGGTGAGTCCACCAATAGTTCCTGTATTTCCTTTGTGTTGGTGATTTCCCCCCTAAATGGGTGCATTTTGTTTATAATTTTGGGTTGTATTTTTTGTATTTTTTTGGATTTAAGGGTTCATGGCCTGTGGCTGATCGCCGACTACTCAAGGCTACGGTCATTCGAAAGATGCTGACAAAATTTCAATTGATGCAAAACTGATGCAAGCGAATTTCTTCAAACTGATGCTTGACATTTTTTAGGGTGTTTTCTCCCCGAAAATGATGTCAAGCAAAAAGATTCAAACTGATGTTCTCTTGATGGCCAACTTCACTGACGTCTGAAGTGTACAGCTTTCCGATGTCCAGTCCAGTGATGCCCACGCAGAAAAAGAAAACGATGGGGATATAGATATCGATACAATTCCATATAGATATCCATAAATGTAGTACCTATACACGATGTGTTAAATTGTTATGGTTTCTTGTCATACAGCTTGATGGTTGGCCTGATGCTGAACTTGTAGTCGTTTGTTCCCGCAAGATACCTGCCCAGACGTCGCAATTTGTTCTGGTCTTTGATGGTTGGTTGTTGAAGTGCTCTTGCAAGTTCTTTTGTTGCATCGCTGATGTCTGGCCTGGTGCATGCCAGCCATTGCAGTTTTCCTACACGTCGTCGAAATTGTTCATGCTCTTGATGATCGAGTAGTTGTTCATTTTCGATGTTTGTTTTGCCTGATGTTGATCCAGTTGTTGTTGCTGGATTGCATTTGTTGAGTTTCATCGTTTGGGAGATGTTGTTCAAGTACTCGTCACCGAGACTGATGTCGAAATGATGTCCTTTGTTGGTGATCTCCGTTCCCAAGAGAGAGATGGTGTTTCCTGGTGGTGCTTCACCAGTTGTTCGTAGTAACATCTTTTCCCGGATCTTGTTGAAAATGTTGTTTGTCTCCTGAGTTTCTCCAACGAAGAGTAGGTGATCGACGTAGACCATGATGTAGGTTTTTCCGTCTGGCTGTTGGTACACGTTGGGCCCTGATGTGAATCGTATGTAGCCAAGCTCTCGCATGATGCTTGCTAGATGGCCTTGCCAGGCTTCAGGTGGTGAATTTAGGCCATACATAGGTTTCTTCAACCTCCAAAAGATGTTCTTGTTGGTGTAGAATTTTGATGGTGGTTTGAGTAGTATGTTGGTTGATGCCCCAAAAAAAACGTGTAGGAATGCTGTGCTGATGTCTCCGACCCTGATGCTCCAGGATCTTGCCCATGCAATGCCAAACGACCGTGAGGATTGCAAAGAGTGGTGTTGATGCATAGACATCATCTGCATCTGTGATGGCTTCATCATATCCAAGGCCAACGATGCATGACCTAATTTCATCTCCTTTGTTTCGATGAACCCATTTGGAACCTATGATGTTCCTCTTCTCTTCTTCTGTTGCTTGGTCGAGTGTGATCTCTTCAAACACTCTTTGATTGACCATTGATGTCATTTCTTTGACCATTCCTTTCTTCAGTTTCTCTTCGTCGAACCCTTGTGTGTCTTTGATAATGGGTGGGTTCCAATAGGCGTTGCCTATCTTTGCCTCTGTTGGATCTTCATATGTTGCTGTTGTTACTTGTTGTCAATTTTTCATCTGTGCTGTGATGGCGTTGATGTGTCCTTTTGTCCTTCGTGGTTCTGGTGATGCTTCTGGCCTTTCTTTGGCCTGCTTTTCTGTCGTTGTTTTCTGTTGTTTCGATGCGCTTCCTTCTGTGATGTTGTCGTCCAATGTTGTTCTTGATGTTGGGTTTCCAGCTGGTGCTTTTGCTGGAGTCGTTGTTGGTGCTGTTGTTGGATGCACTGGTGTTTCTTCTGTGATGGTGACCTTCTGCTTCTTCGATGTCGTTATGTCTTCTTTTTCCATTGGTTGTTGATCTTCGATGACTGGTGTCTTCTCCTGTGTTTCGATGCGTTTTTCCTCTGCTTGCTTCGGTGTTGATGTCCGGTTTGGTGGAATAAATTGTAGGTTGTAGTTTGGTGGGCTCGGAGGCCATGGCGCACCATTGATGACGTCCATCAACTGTCGATTGTATTTCCATGGTTTGACTTGTCTTCTGATGGTTCTTGCTTTGATGATTTTGCCACTGATCCTAATGTAAGATTCTCCTGATGCTGTGTCTTTTCCAAGCCAGCTGCCTGGATAGAATCTGTTTTCGAGTTTGGGGTATTGTTTGACTGCTGGTGGTGGCATGTAGGGGATGCTTTCTCCAAACTCGCAGATGGGAGTCTTGCTGTCTGACTTCCATCTCCCGAAGCAGTTTGATACTCCATCACTGTGGATGAGGTAGTTGTTGATGAGAAAAGCGCTGTGTTTGATGAGCCATGGCATGACTGTATGGTTCATGCCAACATAGAATTCATAATTGATTCTGATGTGCTCTCTGATGACACGTGTTTGTCCAAAGGGTGTTCGATGAAGTCTCTCGATGCTTCCTTGGTTTTGCGAGCGGTAGGCTGGTGAATGCCTGGTTGAAATGCCTGCGACTTTTGATGCCACTGCTTGTAGAAGTGCCTTAAGATATGGTTCATTGTCGCTTTGAACCATTGCTGATGTTCTGCCTGTCTCCATGATGAAAGCGATGATGGTGTTGACGCAGTAGTCCATCATGGTTGCCCCATGGGAACCAATGTTGCTGAACAAAGGCCTGTTTTTTTTTTTCTCCCAGGCACGCCTTTTTCAGCAAGTGTCCAGTCGGGTGGCTTGGTTGACAGTTTTTATACTGGCCTGTCCCCAGATGTGCGCAAGTCCACGATAAGTCGAATGGGCTGGTTTGGCTAATGGCTGGGGAGTCGGGAATTGGTGGGGGTGCCAGGGTTGTGTGACAGAAGGTCGCTGGTTTGGAGGCTGGTGAACTCGAA